>JAJPUD010014307.1:5969-41076 GCA_023553655.1 Myrmecobius fasciatus
CTTTCTTTCTTTCTTTCTTTCTTTCTTTCTTTCTTTCTTTCTTTCTTTCTTTCTTTCTTTCTTTCTTTCTTTCTTTCTTTCTTTCTTTCTTTCTCTTTCTTTCTTTCTTTCTTTCTTTCTTTCTTTCTTTCTTTCTTTCTTTCTTTCTCTTTCTTTCTTTCTTTCTCTCTCTCTCTCTTTCTTTCTTTCTTTCTTTCTTTCCTTCTTTTTTTAAAAGCAGAATTATATTCATTCTTTATTTTTAAACATTTTTTTATTTAAAGTTTTAAGTTCCAAATTCCACCCCTCTATCCTTTTCCCATCCCTGAGATAGTATGCATTGTACAAGTAAAATTATGTAGGAAAAAAAATGTAGAAGACTCAAAAGAAGAAAGAAAGAAAAAGGAAGAAAAAAGAAAGAAAGAAAGAAAAAGAAAGTGAAAATAGCATGCCGCAGTCTGGTTTTCAAACCATATCAGTTCTTTCTCTAGAAGTGGATAGCATGCTTCATAATTAGTTCTTTGGGGCTGTCTTGAATCGTTGCTGGGAATAGCTAAGCCATACACAGTTTTTCATCTAACAATTTTGCTGTTACTGTGACAAATGGTTCTCTTGGTTCTGTTCACTTCACTATGCATCAGATCAGCTAAGTCTTTCCAGATTTGTCTGAAATTATCCTGTGTGTGATTTCTTATAGCACAATAATATTCCATTGCAATCATATTAGTTTTTTAAC
Organism: Myrmecobius fasciatus; assembly: GCA_023553655.1. Classification (NCBI taxonomy): domain Eukaryota; kingdom Metazoa; phylum Chordata; class Mammalia; order Dasyuromorphia; family Myrmecobiidae; genus Myrmecobius; species Myrmecobius fasciatus. Next base: position 6,685 of record JAJPUD010014307.1, read on the forward strand.
CATTCCCCAATTGATGGGCACATGTATGCATTTGTTTGCCCCTGTGCTGAATAGAAACCTGTCCTTTACTTTCTCTTCGCTCTTTTTTTTATTAAAGTTTTTTATTTATAGAACATATGAGTGATTTTTCTACGTTGACCTTTGCAAATTTTTTTTGTTCCAAATTTTTCCCCTCCTGCCTCCTACCCTCACCCCTAGATGGTAGAGAGTCTAATAGATGTTAAATATGTTAAAATATATGATAAATCCAATATATGTATACATATCTATACAGTTATTTTGCTGCACAAGAAAAATTGGATCTAGAAAGAGAAAAAAAAAACAACTTAAGGAAAACAAAATACAAGGAAATATTCACAGAAAGCGTTAAAATGCTGTGTTGTGGTTCACACTCAGTTCCCTCAGGCTTCTCTCTGGATGGATATGACTATCTTCATCACTGAACAATAGGAACTGGTTTGAATCACATCATTGTTGAAGAGAGCCATGTCCATCAGAATTGATCATTGTATCATCTTGTTGTTGCTGTGTATAATGATCTCCTGGTTCTGCTCGTTTCACTCAGCATCAGTTCATGCAAGTCTCTCCAGGCCTCTCTGAAATCGTCAAGCTGGTCGTTTCTTACAGAACAATAATATTCCACAACATTAATATACCATAATTTATTCAGCCACTCTCCAATGGATGGGCATCCATTCAGTTTCCAGGTTCTAAGCACTACAAAAAGGGCTGCCACAAACATTCTTGCACATGTGGGTCCCTTCCCCTCCTTTAAGATCTTTTTGGGATATAGGCCCAATAGAAACACTGCTGGGTCAAAGGATATGCACAGTTTGATAGCTCTTTGAGCATAGTTCCAGATTGCTCTCCAGAATGGTTGGATCTGCTCACAGTTCCACCAACAATGTATCAGTGTCCCAGTTTTCCCACATCCCCTCCAACATTCGTCACGATCTTTTCCTGTCATTTTAGCCAATCTGACAGGTGTGTAGTGGTACCTCAGAGTTGTCTTAATTTGCATTTCTTTGATCAGTAGTGATTTGGAGCACCTTCTCATATGACTAGAAATAGTTTCAATTTCTTCATCTGAAAATTGTCTGCTCATATCCTTTGACCATTTATCAATTGGAGAATGGCTTGAATTCTTATAAATTTGAGTCAGTTCTGTATATATTTTAGAAATGAGGCCTTTGTCAGAGACTTTGAATGTAAAAATGTTTTCCCAGTTTATTGCTTCCCTTTTAATCTTGTCTGCTAATATTGTTGTTTTGTTTGTACAAAACCTTTTTAACTTGATATAATAAAAATTATCTACTTTGTGATTAATAATGATTAATAATAATAATATAATTAATAATGTGGACCAAAATTTCTTAAACTGTGAGTCAAAACCCCATATAGGGTCATGTAACAGTGTGAGGGTCATGAAAAATTTGGCAGCAGTTGAAGGTTTGTGATTGTAATGACCAAAAATTAATTCAGAATCAAATGTGTAATGAATCTAAGGTGTTTCTGACAACAATGTACTGGTATGGTGCAACTTCACTGCAGTTTTGGTTTTGAACAGATATGTGCACTCTGCACTCTGCATGCATGAATACTGCTAGAAAACCTCGGCTTGGGTTTGACATGGGGTGACATAAAAATGTCTTAGACAAAAAGGGGTCGTGAGTGAAAAAAAATTTAAGAAGCCCTGCTGTACAGAACCAGGAGATCATTGTACAGGGCAACAACAAGATTATATGATGATCATTTCTGATGGACTTGGCTCTCTTCAACAATGAGATGATTTAGGCCAGTTCCAATGATCTTGTGAGGGAGAAAGCCATCTGCACCCAGAGAGGACTGTGGGAACTGAGTGTGGACCACAACAGAGCATTTCACTCTTTTTGTTGTAGTTTGCTTGAATTTTCTTTTCTTTCTCATTTTTTCCTTTTTCATTTGATTTTTCTTGTGCAGCAAGATAATCGTAAAAATATGTGTGCATATATTGGATTTAATATATATATGTGTATATATATATGTATATATATATATATAACCATGTTTAATATGTATTGGATTACTTGCCATCTAGGGGAGGGGTGGAGGAAAGGGGGGAAATTGGAACACAAGGTTTTGCAAGGGTTAATGTTGAAATATTATTCATGCATTTGTTTTGAAAATAAAAAGCTTTAATAAAAAAAAGAAGTCCTGCTTTGGGACCTTGCCACCAAGGGGTGAAATGCAGTAGGAGTAAGAGTCCCTCCCATGGAAACCTGGCTATTTTTCTCCTAAAAGGCCAGGCCTCATTGGTCCAGGGAGCTAGAATTTGGGCCTTGGATGAGGCTTCCTGGTTTCCTGGAATTTAAAAGAATAGCCCACTAAGAATCACTGCTTCTCCTCCTTTTGATAGCATCCTGCTGCCATTAGAGTCATCACACCCATTGACTGGGTGGATTTCCATGGGCTGCACTTACTTAAACCAGTGCTATAAATGAATTATCCCACTGAGGACCCAACTGGAACGGGTCAATTGGGTAACACAGCTCTCCCTTCTCTTTCCTTCTCCTTTCTTTCCTTCTCTCCACATAGGGTATCATAACCTTACCTGCAGGTTCTCTGCCCAAAGGAATGTAACTTTTGTTTGCTGAAACCTCTCAACATTTCTTGGGGTTTACAGGCTAGATATCTTTAAGGACCAAGCCTTAAACCTAAATCATTCTGGCTTTGATTGGCCAAACTCCACTTGGTCACTGTTTGGGTCCCAGTTGGCTCAGAGTGAATGTAAATAGCAATTGTTTATGTGCTGGCCAGAATCCCAAGAGTCTTCCCCTCCCAGACTGATTTTTGTTTGACTAGATAAAAGGGGCCATTCTTGGCCTTATTTCTTACCTAGCTTTAATCATGGAATGGTCATTGCCTCCGTCAAACTGAGACCTGTTAAAGACCTTAGCTTTAAAAGGTCAAGGTTTCCCATTCTATTAGGGCCATCTCTAGTCGTCCTGATCTATTTCTTGCCCAGAAAGTGAGGCTGGTGATTTTGCACAGTCCTTCCTTACTTAATTCCATTTTGCTTGCATGTCATGATATCACCTCCCTGATATGATGATTGTCTTTCAGAACAGAGGGACAAACAACAACAACTATAAATGAGATAATATATGCAAACCTTAATTATGTAAATTATTGGAATCAGGAAGAACTGAGTTCCACTCCTCCATCAGCTACTTACTAGCTGTGTGATCCCAGGCAAGTCATTTAATCTCTGTTTGCCTAGAAAATGTGGGGCTAATAATAGCAATTATCTACCAGTATTGTTGTGAAGATCCAATGAGACAATATTGCTAAAGCGTTTTGCATAGTACCTGGGACCCAGTAAGCACTATATAATGCACTATATAACTATATAAATGTTAGCTAGTTTTATTATTTAAGTTTTGCATGGTCTATAAGTCTAATTTCATAATTTAATTTTATTATAATTATATTTTTTTATTTTATTGTGATTCTGAACTCGAACCATGGGCTAGCCTGAATTAGGTTTGGTCCACAACACCTCCCTGGAAAACATGTTCCTTAAAAATAGCTTATTTGTTGCTAAAAAAAAGTTGATGGCGTGTCTTTTTTTGTTAAGATGGTATTATCACTGATTACTGTGTTGACTTCTCTTGTGACCTTGCAACATGTGGCTTCATTTATGTTTTTCACCCACTGTGTCTAGTGCTCTCTTTAGTGTGAATCACTTCATTCAAGGCTTCCCATGTTTCTCTGGATCTTTCATCATTGTTCTTTCTTACAATGAAGCATTATTCCATTATGTACAAATGCTGTTGCTCACTTAGCAATTCTCCAATCTTTAAGCTTTTATTTTGTTTCCAGATGTTTATTATTACAACTAATGCAGCTCTGAAAAATTTTGTACATATGGGTCTCTTTTCACTTTAATAACCTCCTTGGGGTATACATTGGCTGGCATCAAAGATATGAACAATTTACGAAGTTGTATTGAATAATTCTAAATTGTTTTCCAGAGTAGTCGAGCCAATTCATAGTTCTGCCAGCAGTTAATTAGTGTGCTTATATTCCTGCAACCCCTCCAGAAATGAGTTTTCCCATCTGAGGTCCCTTCTCACAGACTTGTTTTAACTTTCTCTGATTATTAAAATAAGAACTTTTTTTTTAAAGTGGCCATCAACAGTTTGTATTTTTTCTTCTGAAAACTGTTCATATCCTTTGATGACTTATTTATAGGGTAATGGCTCTTAATATTATAGACTTGTGTCTACTCCTTCCAGATTTTAGATATGTTTTTTATCAGGGATATTTAAGAAAGAAATTTTCCTCAATGTATAGGTTTTATTTTAAAAATACTTTTTATTGAAGTTTTCTGTTTCACCATAGTATCTTATGTATAGCTCTCCCTGTCTCTTCCTGAGAGCTATCCCATGTGACAAAGAACGCTTTTTTTTTTGGTTGTTTTTTAGGGGAGTGGGGAAGAGTCAGCATGCTTGATTAATCTATTGAGAAAATCTAAAACCATGTGTAATGTGACCCTGTGAATCTTCCACCTTCACAGAGAAAGGATTGGGGGTAGCTTTTCATCTCACTTCATTTGAGTCTCACTTGATCTTTATAATTTCGTTACATTCACTTTTGATTTTTGGGCGTCATTGTTCTTTGCATGAATATTGTTGTACTTACTGTGAATATTGTTTTCATGTCTCTGCTGACATCACTCTGCAAAGTGATTCCCTTCCCTGGATCCATCATATGCGTCATTTCTCACAGTACAGGAATATTCTGCTATATTCACTTATCTCAATTTGCTGAGCCATTCCCCCATTGACGGGAATCTACTTTGTTTTCAATTCTTAGCTATCAAACAAAGAACTGCTATAAATATTTGGGAATATATGGGGACTTTTTCCTTTTTTCTCATAACAGATCCTTGAAGTAATAGAGTCGCTGGTTCAATGGATTGTGGACATTTTAGTCACTTTATTTGCATTTGCTTTCCAAAATGGTTGTTTCATTTCCCAGTGCCACTAACAAAGTATTAATGTTCCTATCTTTCTGTACCCCCTCCATCCCTGACCGTTGTCACTGTCAACTGGACAGACACCAGCCTCTAACCTGTGAGTGACTGGAGATGAAACGTCAGGTTAGAGACAGGAGACTTAGGACACAAACAGAAGTTTAATTGATTTCAGAGTGAGGGAAGTCCCATCCTTTTCTTCCTCCCCTCCTCCCCCAAGGAGGGCTGCAACTGCTGACACTGGGGCCACTAATATAATATAACATAACATAACAGTATAACATAATATAACTATAATATAACTATACTATACTATACTATACTATACTATACTATACTATACTATACTATAATATAATATAATATAATATAATATAATATAATATAATATAATGTCATGTCATGTCATTTAGTGTAGTGTAATGTAATGTAACATAACATGATATGATACAATATAATATAATATAATGTAATATAATATAATATAATATACCACAATCACTCTTAGATCCTGAGATAGTTCTCATGGATGGCATTTCTTGAAGCAATACAAGTGTTCTTGGGTCCTGTTGGAACAGTCATTGTCTCAAGTTTTGGGGGGCTGTGATCACCCCATGGAGCATAGAACCAGAGTTCTGTGACAAGAACAGGTGTGCAAGTACCTGTCAGTGATAAGGGATAAGGATTTTGAACATGTGGTGGATGACCTTGGGAAAGAAGGGGACTAAATCCGTCAGGGAACACCAGGTACTGGTCCAAGCAATCCACTTTGCAGAGGATGATATCCTGAGTGCAAAGGATTATGGTTATGCTAAGTTCAGGACATAATCTGCTAGCTGGGCCTTAGCTCTGGGAACTAGGGTTATCTCCAAAATAGGTCGATACTGTTTTTGGCCATTTTTGCCAGTTTGCAAGGTGAAACCTCAGGGTTGTTCTGATTTGCATTTCTCTTACTGTTAGTGATTTAGAACAGTTTTTCATATCGTTGAAAATACTTTGTAATTCTTTTAAGAACTGTTTATTCATATCCTTTGACCATTCATCTGTTGGGGAATGGCTGTTACACACACACACACACACACACACACACACACAGAGGCAGAGTTGTTGAGTTGTTCAGTCACGTCTGACTCTTCATGAGCCCATGAAGTATACAATCCATGGTGCCTAATGTCACACATTTATTAAATGTCTGAAGCCACATCTGAACTCAGGTTTTCCTGTACCCAGGCCAAATTCTCTGGCCACTGAACCTCTAGCTGCCCTGAAATATACATATATATATATATATATATGTTAATGTAATTTCCTTCCCATCTGACCACTTCCTGTCATCCTCAATGAATTAATGTTATTTTTCAGTTTCAAATAAGCAAAATGAATTATTTTAACTTTAATAAATGCCTTTTTCTTTTGTTTTGTTAAGAATATAGCTCTTGGGGCAGCGAGGGGGCGCTATAGTGGATAGACCCCCAGCCCTGAAGTCAGGAGGACCTGAGTTCAAATCTGGCAGACACTTAGCACTTCCTGGCTGTGTGACTCTGGGCAAATCACTTAACCCCAATTGCCTCAGCAAAAAAAAAAATATATATATATATATATATGTATATATATATATATATATCTTATCCATAGCTGTGAGAGGTACACAATCTATTCTCTTCTAATTTTCCTTATAGTATGATATTTAATATTAACATTAATGTTAAACATTAATGTTAAATTAATATTTAATATTAACACAACAAAATAATGGACACGAGTCCATTAGAATATAGGATATAAAGTATATTGTGGTATAAGGTGTGGGTCTAAACCTAATTTCTGCCAGAGTGCTTTCCAGTTTTCCCAGAAGATTTTTGTTAAGTCAAATAGGGAATTTTCTTCTAGATAACCTATGTTTTCCACTTTATTAAACACCAAGTTATTGAGTTCTATTGCTTTTGGATTTCTTATGTTTAGTTTGTTCCATTGATCTATCTCTGTTTTTAAACTAATACCAGGTTAAACTAATGCCAGGTAGTTTTCATGACTGCTGCTTTATAATATAGTTTGAGGTCTGAGAGGACTATTCCCTCTTTATCTGTCCTTCTTTTTTATTTTTTCCTCTGATATTCTAGATCTTTTGTTTTTCTGAGAAAAAATTGCTATTTTATCAAGCTCTATAAAGTAACCTTTTGGTCATCAGATTGGTATTAAAGTATAAATTAATTTTGGTAGTATTGTCACATTTATTATATTGGTATGGCCTAGCCAGAAGCACTGAATATTCTTCCACATATTTAAATTATCTTTTAATTCTTTAAGGAGTGTTTAGTAATTGAATCTACACAAGTCTTTTATTTGCTTTGGGAGGTTGATCCCTAGATATTTTATGCCTGTTATGTTTTTTGTAATGGGATTTCACTTTCTATTATTGCTTCTTGTGTTTTGTTATTATTATAGAGAAATACTGTTGATTTTTTTTTTAGGATTTATTTTGGTGCAACTTTGCTGATGCTATTATCCAGTCTTAATTAATATCTATGCTTATTCTTTGAAGTTTCCCAAGTAAAACATCATATCATTGGTAAACCGAAATAATTTTGTCTCCTCTTTACCTATCTTTAATTCCTTTTTCATGTTTTATTGCTACTGATAGCATTTTCAGAATTATATCAAATAACAATGGGGAGAGTAGACATCCTTGCTTCACTTCTGTGTTTATTGGAAAATGTCATGATATACTCCAATTATGTATGATTACTTTTGATTTTAGATAAATTATTTTTTATGATATTTAAAAGATCCCTCGATGCCTGTACTTTGTAGAGTTTAGCACAAAAGAGTGTTGTACTTTATCAGAAGCTTTTTCTGCATCTATTTTGATCATGTGGTTTAAAATGGTCTGGTTTTAATATGATTAACTATACTTATTGTTTTCCTAATGTTGAACCATTCTTACCTTCCTGTTATAAATCCTAAGTGATCATAATGAATAATTTCTTGGATAAATTATCTGTAATTGCTGATAGAATTTTGTTTCACATTATTGTTTTCTTTTTTTGCCTGTTACCGATTACTTGATTTTACTTTTTTTATTTTATTTTATTTTTTTAATAAAGCTTTTTATTTACAAAACATATGAGTGATTTTTCTACATTGACCTTTGCAAAAACTTTTTTTTTCCCAAGCTTTTCCCCTCCTTCCCCCCACCTCCACCCCTAGATGACAGGTAATCTAATACATGCTAAATAGGATAAATTATATGACAAATGCAATACATGTATACATATCTATACAGTTATCTTACTGCACAAGAAACATCAGATCTAGAAAGAGAAGAAGAAAAAAAAACCTAAGAAGGAAAACAAAATGCATGGAAATATTCACAGAAAGCGTTAAACACATTATTGTTTTCTTAATGATACTGGTCTAGAATTTTCTCTCTGTGTTTTATCTTTCCCTGGTTTAGATATTAGGACAATATTTATTTCATAAAAGGATTCTGGTAGAGTACTTTCTCCATTTTTGAAAATAATTTGTTAAGTATGAATATTAACTGTTCTTTAAAAGTTTGATGGGAGAAGATTCTGGGAAGATGGTGGAGTAGGTCAGAAAATTACAGGTTCTCTAGTTTTCCCCCATACAAAACAAAATTGCGCTTCAAGGCAAACATAAACAGGTGAAAAACAAGTAAAACTTGAGACAGTACAGGAATCCTCTTGGGACAACCGAAGGGCCTTGAAGAGAGATCCCAGGATCCAGCTTTAACCCAAGTGGAGTATAAACACCTCCACAGACTACCTCTTCAGAAACCAGCAAGTGGGAAGCCCTGGGGCTAGCTGGGTTCAGAGGTAGCCATATCCGAAATGACAGGAACTTTCACCTGAGTCTGGAAAGACTGAGGGAACTTCAGCTGATTAGGAAAACCAGATCCAGCTGTGCTGCTGAGATGTGGCCCTGGGTGAGAAGGAACCAGCACAGAAATGAGTGTAGAAGCAGTGGCTCAGAGATGCTGCTGCAAGAACTTTCAGAAGGATGAAGTTTTGGTTTTGGGTTCCAGGTCAGAGGAGACAGCTGAAATGAAGCTAGAGCCATCCCAGGATTAGAGGTACTGACACTAATAGTTCTCTTTAAAAAAGTGAATAGGCAAAGAAGAAAATTTACTATGGGAATAGAGAAGGCTGGGGTTCATCTTCAGAGGAGAGCAGTAGAGTAAAAAAAAGCTTTTTCTACCCCAAAGAGAAATATTAACTGGTTATCTGCTCAGAAAGAATTTATAGAACTCAAAAAAGACTTCAAAAATCAAATGAGAGAAGTTGAGGAAAAATTAAGGGAAAAAATCCAAGGAAAACAAAAAGATTGTGGGGAAAAAATTAACCAGCTAGAAATGAAGATTCACAGTCTTGAAGAAAAAAATAATTCTTTGAAAATTAGAATTCTTGGAAAATTAGAAGACAGTGAAGTGATAAGAGACAAAGAAATAATAAAATAAATATGAAACATCTTAAAAAACAACAGATCTGGAGAACAGATCAAGAAAAAAAATTAAGAATAATTGGACTACCTGAAAGTTGTGACCAAAAAAAGAATCTTGGCATAGTAATGTGAAAAACAAAGAATATTGTCCTGGACTGATAGAATTCAAGGGGAAAGCAAAAATAGGAAAAATCCTCCAAACACCACCTCAAAGAGATTCTACATGGAAAACATACAGGAATATTATTGCTAAATTTCAGAACCTCCACATCAAAGAAAATCCTATAAGAAACAAACTCCCCAAACCCAATTCAAACATGCTGTTTGAATTGTACAGTTAGAATTGTACAAGATTTATCAGCAGCTACACTGCTGCTACACAGGACTGTAGGTCCTAGAAAAAAATATGGCAACAATCAAAAGAACTAGGCCTGTGGCCAAAAGCAGCATACCCAGCAAAATTAACCATAATATTGAATAGGAAAAAAGGACATTCAATAAACTTGGAGATTTTTTAGAACTTTACCTCAACCAAAACCTGAACTCGATTGAAAATTTAACATTTAAGCGCCAACATGAAAGATTAATTTCAAGGGACTCAAGAAGGACAATTTATTTATGTTTTTTACATGGAAATGTATACCATATGCTTAAGATTGACATTAGTAAATGGATAGCTCAAAAGAAAGATTGGAGCAAAGTTGAGTGTGATGTGATTCTAAAAAGCAAAAACATCTAGGAAAAGGTAAAAATAGTACTGATGCTATATAAATGAGGTGCAGAAGAAGAACCAAAACAGAACCATCAGAGTGGGGAAGAGAGCTGGTAGTTTTGAAAACCTACTCATATTGGGAATGGGTTAAATAGGGAACAATACATACATACACAGGCGCACACACACACACACATATCATGAAAGGTATAGCACCCTCCAAAATCTATAAAGAAATAAGGGGGGGAAGGAATAAAATAACTTAAGGAATAGAAGGGCATACTGATTAATGGCAATGGGATACGATGTGTAGATTAATGGAAAAGGGATTTATAGAGAGGGAAAGGGTGACATAGGATAATGTGGGGTAAGTGTTTAGGGAGTGGGATAAAGTGTGTAGATTAATGGGAATAGGATGAAGACAGAGGGAAAGGGTACAGGGAGAACAGAAGGGAGGGATCCATGGATGGGAGGAGGCTATGTAATAGCAAGGCAAATTAAGGAGTAGAATTAAAGTAGAAAAATTAGCAGGGATTGGAAATAAGAGATATAAACAGACACTATAACAAGAATCAGAAGTAGAATTCATGAGGAAAAAAAAGTAGGACTAGTAGTCATTGGTCTCAGACAAAGTCAGATTTAAAGATTCCATCAAAAGAGAAATCTACATTATTAGTCATATTAATATTATCATAGATGCATCTCTACATATATGTAAACATACATGTTCAGATTTGCAGACAGGCATATGTATGTATGTATATAGATATATGTATGGGTATGGGTGGCATATATATGCACATATATGAATATATCTATGCTCAATTGTAGCCTGCTTGAGGGAGGTGAGGAGGATGAAAAGGGGGGGGAGAATGAAGTAAAAAAAAGCACACAGCAGAGAACAAAAGAATAACCTATATGGAAGCAAAGAAAAGATGGATAGTCATGAATATATAATCTTTTTTTATTATTATATATGTTTTTTTGAGATGGAAATCTACTGTTACATATTTTGAGTCCTCCCTGATGTTCTGCTGAGCACAAGACAATATTTTGATTTTTTCATTTTCATTTTCTATTTTTCTTTTCTTATTTTGCATTTAGCTTTAAATAAATAAATAAATAAAAGTTTGATAGAATTTTCCTGTGAATCCATCAGGGTTTTCTTCTTTGGTAGTTCCTTTATATGTAGATCTATTTCCATTTCTGAGATTGGGCTATCTAAAATCTCTATCTGGTCTTCTGATTGGGTATTTTGTATTTTCAAAGATATTTCTCTATTTCTTTTGCGTTCTCAGTTTTGTTAGTATGCATAATCTGTTCTAATCATTCTTTTTTTTTAATTTCTTCTGGACTTGTTGCTCATTTGCTATTTTATTGATTTGATTTTTTTTTGCTCTCTTCTTTTTAATCAGATTGACTAAGGGATCATTAATTTGATGAGTTTTTTTAAACCCAGTTCAAAAAAAGTATTGCTTCTTTAATTTTTAATATCTCTTCCTTTTTGCTTATTTTAGATCTATTTGTAGATTCTCTAATTAAAAATACATCCTGTTAATTAATCTCATTAATATTCTCTTTTCCTATTTTGTTAATGTATGATTAAAAGGATATGATTCTCCAATCTCCCTGCCCCCAGAGACCACTCCAGCTTGATTCTCGAAATTTTGGTGTGTTGTTTCATCATTATCATTTTCTTTTACATAGTTATTAGTTGTTTCTGTGATTTATTCTTTGGTCCACTCATTATTTAAGATTTGGATCTTTTATTTGTGGTTCCTGAATCAATTTCTATTCTTATTGAATAGTGGTTTGTAAAGGGTGTATTGGTCATTTTTTTTACATTTGTTTACAAAATCTCTGTACTACAATGTCTGGTCCCAATTTTTGTAAAAGTTCTATGTAGTACAGAGAAAGATGTATATTGTTTTACTGTTCCATTTAGAAGATAGTACTGTACTACAATGTCTGGTCCCAATTTTTGTAAAAGTTCTATGTAGTACAGAGAAAGATGTATATTGTTTTACTGTTCCATTTAGAAGATAGTACAAGTTTTTTAAAACTCTAGTTTCTCCAAAAATCTGTTCAGTTCTATATTTTCCCTTTTGTTTACCTTTCTGTTAGACTTATTCAAAACTGAGAGGAATACTGAAGTCTCATGTCACTATTGCATTACTGTCTATGTCTTCTTGAAGCTCAGATGTTTCTTTTATGAATTTGAATATTAAGGCATTTGAAACATATACATCTGTTACTGGTATTGGTTTATTGTCTACGGTTCCTTTCGGCATAAAGCTCCTTTGTTTACCCCTTTTAATTTTTTGAATTGTAGCTTTTGCTTTGTCCAATACCCTGGTGGCAATACCTCCTTTTTTTTATTCACTTGATATATAGTAAAATTTCCCCCATCCCTTCAGTTTTATTTTATGAGTATCTTTGTTCTTCAGATACGTTTCTTGTAAGTGACAGATTGTAGGGTTTTATTTTCTTATTCAATCTGTCACTCTTTTTTTATTGAAGCTTTTTATTTGCAAAACATATGCATGGGTTATTTTTCAGCAATGACCTTTGCAAAGCCTTCTGTTACAAATTTTTCCCTCCTTCCCCCCACCACTCCCCTAGATGTCAGGTAGTCTAATACATGTTAATTATGTTAAATATGTGACAAATCAAATATATATATATATATGTATATATATACACATATTTATACAGTTATTTTGCTGTACAAGAAAAATCGGATCTACAAGAAAAAAAAAACCTGAAAAGGAAAACAAAATGCAAGCAAACATCAATAGAGAGCATGAAAATGCTATGTTGTGTCCACACTCAGATCCCATAGGCTTCTCCCTGGGTGTAGATGGCTCTCTTCAGCACTGAACAACTGGAACTGGTTTGAAACATCTTGTTGAAGAGAACCACATCGATCAGAATTGATGATCTTATAGTCTCATTGTTGCCCTGTATAATGTTCTCCTGGTTCTGCTGATTTTACTCAGCATCAGTCCATGCAGGTCTCTCCAGGAGTCTCTGAAATCGTCCTGCTGGTCGTTTCTCACAGAACAATAATATTCCATGACATTCATGTACCATAATTTATTCAGCCACTCTTCAATTGATGGGCATCCATTCAGTTTCCAATTTCTAGCCACTACAAAAAGGGCTGCCACAAACACTTGTGCACATGTGGGGCCCTTTCCTTCCTTTAAGGTCTCTTTTGGGATATAAGCCCAATAGAAACACTGCTGGGTCAAAGGATATGCAGTTTGATAACTCTTTGAGCATGCTTTTTCCATTCCTTCTTGCAATGATCTTATTTCCTTTCCCCATTTTTTCTTCTAAATCTCTTTCGAGATTCTTTATGCAATCTTCCAGGAAAGCCTTGTGAAATGGGGACCAGCTCATGTCTCCCTTCATGGCTTCCTCTGGAATTGCTTTACCTTTATGAACCTCAGGATCTGAGATCTGTTCTTTCTCCATAAAAGATGTCTATGGTGAAAGTTCTTTTTTGTTTTTATTCATTTTTTTTTTAAAACTTGAGATCTGTTCAAAGCAAAGGAGCAACAGCTGCTTTAATTTGCTGATTGATTTCTGGTGATGGGCAATTGGGGCTAGGTCTGGCGTTCTCAGTGGTTTGCAATCTACCTTTTATAAAAGGCAGATCTGCTAAAGCACCTGCTTACTATCAGAGTAGAGGTGCTTAGAAACTGCCACGCTCTGAGTCCGGCCCAGCTTCCTGCCCTGTCTCCCCACACTGCCGTCTGGACTCTGCAAACTGTCTCCCTGCCATATTAAAAAAGACTTGTTCTGAAGTTCTTCCAAGGTAACTTCTTCTGGGAATGTGTTATACTCCAAATATTTGGGGGGGTGCTTTGACTCCAAAACCAGTTTAGAGGCTTAATCTGCTATCGGTTTGAGAGAAAGGTCAGAGGAAGTCACAGAGAGTTGTGTCTGCACTCCACCATCTTGGCTCTGCCCCCAAATATCTTCACTCTTTTTCACCTTATTGGATTATTTAATCCATTCACATTTGAAGTTATAAGAGTTAGGTTTTAGGTCCTCCATCTATCTCTAAAAAAATTTTTTTTTCAAGTGATGATTTTCCCCCTCTCTCTGTAAACATATTATTATGTTCCTTTGGTTATTTTTACTTTAGTCTTTTTTTTCTTCTTTAAATGTGGCCCTGTTTCCACTGGCTCTTTTCCCTTCACTTCTTATTCTCATAAATTTTCATTAGTTGCCCCTTTCCTGTTAGAATTTTGTTTATCATTTCCTCTCTCTTTTTGTTCCCTTTCCCCAAAGCTCCTCCACCTCAGTCAGTCAGGTTCTCCCTTCCTCTCCTTCCCTTTAGCTAATCCTGTTTATTAGTTTTTTTAAACTTCTTTTTTTGCATTCTTTTCCAAAAAGGATTTCTCTCACAGTCCTCATTATCCATCTTCTCTTTCTGTTTATTCCAGACCCTATTCTCTGATTGATGACTCTTATAATTATGTGATTTTTCTTCTTTGTCTTCTTTATGCAAAACTACCAAGATATTTATTCCAGGGCCTGTCCTCTAGGAGCTTTCTGCCTCTAGATTCTCCTTTTCTATGGTGCTTCCCTCTCAGAATAATCCCAATTATTGCAAATATCAGAAAGGACATTGCCCCAAGATAGAGCACCATCCCCTTCCTCTCTCTTGACCTTATACTAGTCTATACCTTCTGTAGTTAATTTTTTTTCTTCTAAATTCGTCTCAAAATCTCCTCCCTGTATCCATTTTCTCCAGGTGCAAAGTGGTTCCAGGGGTTCCAACCCTGATCCTCTACTCCAGGATAAGTAGACTTTTTAGATACCAAAATAATCTCTAGGCTTCATTTAGTAAAAACTCCTCATTTCCCTTAAGTGATAGGAGCATTTATCAATGTAATACCCTCCCATTTCTAAAGTTACCTTTCCTACCCTTTGCAATCTCCACCCCTGACCCTTTTCCACTCTCCTGTAGGCTCACCTCTTTCTGAGATCACTGAAATCACCTTTTTTCATTTTTAGCTGTTTATTTGAGCCAGGTACACTCCTCTCTATCCTCCTGTCCCCCTCACCCTTTCATAAATTTCTTTTTTTGGAGGGGGGAGGAGGCAATTGGAATTAAGTGACTTGTCAAGGGTCACACAGCTAGAAAGTGTTAAGTGTCAGAGGCTGTGTTTGAACTCAGATCCTCCTGATTCCAGGGGTGATGCTCTATCCATTATAGTGCCACCTAATTGTCCTTCCATTAGTTTCATTACTTGTAGACCCACAAAAGAAGCATCCACCTCTAGACAGGGTATCAGCAAGTTCTTTCTGTAATGCCCCTTGTTTACCTCTTCACTGTTGCCTTTCCCAGATTTCTAATCTCACCTCTGTCTCCCTTTGTACATTTAGAAAGAAGTCTCTTACTTGGCTTTCCGTCGTTCCTCTGTTACTGTTATTATCTGCATTTATTCCTTCTTCCTCCATTTCTGTTGTTTAGGGTGTTCAAGCACTTTCTTCAGTTCTGGTTTTCTTCTAAAATATTTCAAACTCTTTATTATTGAATGTCCATCTTTTGTCTTAATCCATATTTTCCCTTTTAATTCTAGCAGTGTGGTTAGGCCCATATTTTCAGTATAAGTCACCCTGAACTACATCCTGAGAATCAGTTTCTTCAGAATTCATAATTCCATTCTCTTCTGCTTTTTCTAGTGGGTGCAGAGTCATCTTGACTTATTCAAATTTCCTTTATATTTAAAGGTATTCTGACGGCACGCAGAACTTGTTTCCAAATTGAATTGTTATTTTCTTCATTAGGGTATCCTCTCATGTTCTTCACGTGACCTTTAGGTTGTGTCTATGTGCTCTGACTGAGATCTGGGTGCTTTGCTTTCATAGCGAGCATGTTTTCTTTTAATGTTCTTGTTTTATGCTTTTCTTCTAGGTTGTCTTTCACTTCTGTGTATTTACATTTGTAATCTTTTCTCTCTTGTTTCTTTGGTGAGGCTTGCCATTGGAGATTCAAGTTTTTCTATTCTGTTCATTATTATTTTTGATGTGCAGGATACAAATTCTGGTTTCATGATTCTGATTAAAAAATACTCAGGGATACCACTATACACCTGTCAGGTTGGCTAAGATGACAGGAAAAGGTAATGACACAGCTAGGAAATGCTAAGTACCTGAGGTCAGATTTGAACTCAGCTCCTCCTGACTTCAGGGCTAGTCCTCTATTCACTCTGCCACCTAGCTGCCCCTGGTAATTTATTGTTATATAGTTT
The DNA here is from genome assembly GCA_023553655.1 of Myrmecobius fasciatus. Classification (NCBI taxonomy): domain Eukaryota; kingdom Metazoa; phylum Chordata; class Mammalia; order Dasyuromorphia; family Myrmecobiidae; genus Myrmecobius; species Myrmecobius fasciatus. The sequence goes on from JAJPUD010014307.1 coordinate 23,147, forward strand.
GAATCCTCCCTGATGTTCTGCTGGGCACATGACAATGTTCTGTTCTGTTTTGTTCTGCTGTTTTCCTTTCCTGTTTTTTAAAATTCTATTTTCTAAATAAAATAAAAATTATAAAAAGATCAGAGATGAACAGAAAATTTAATCTTCAAAGACTCAAGAGAAGCATAAAAAGGTAAACGGGAAAGAAAAAATGTTATTTAAAATTTTTTTTACATCCCTCCATGAGAAGATAATACTTGTAATTCTAAAGAACTGCTTCTTTATTAGGGCAATTAGAAGGGGGTATATATAGACAGAGGGTGTGAGTATAAGTTGACTTTGAGGTGATGATATAAAAAGACATTAAGGAGTAGAAAAAGGAGAAAAGGAAAGAGAAGCTTAAATGGCGTAAATTGCATCACATGAAGAATGCACAAAAGATCTGTTATAATAGAGGAAAGGAGAGAGGGGGATGAACATTGAACCTTAACCTCATGGGATTTTGCATATACACCTTGTTGTTTATAGAAATTTATCTTATCCTATTGGGAAGTAGGAGGGAAAATTGGAAATAAAAAAGGGGACTGATAGAGGGGAGAGCAGATTGAGAGGTGGGAGTCAAAATGAAAGCACTGGTGAGGAGGGAATGGGTGAAAGGAGAGAGAAAAATATAATTGGGGGGAAACAAAATGGAGAGAAATACAGCGTTAGTAACCATAATTGTGAATGTGAATGAGATGAACTCTCCCATAAAATGTAAGTGGATGACAGAGTGGATTAAAAGCCCAAATAATATATTGTTTACAAGAAATATCTGGGAGGAATACACACAGAATAAATGTAAAAGGCTGGAGCAGAATATATTATGCTTCAGCTGAAGTTAAAAAAAAAACAGGGATAACAAATCTGATCTCAGATAAAGCAAAAGCAAACATAGTTCTAATTAAAAGACAAGGAAGGAAACCACATTTTGCTAACAGGTACCATAAATAATGAAGTCATATCAATACTAAACATATATGCACCAAGAGGTACAGCATCCAAATTCTTTGAGAAGTTAAGTGACTTGCAGGAAGAAATAAACAGTAAAAGTATACTACTGAGGGATCTCAACCTCTTTCTCAGAACTATATAAATTTAGCCACAAAATAAACAAGAAAAAATTAAGGAGGAAAATAGGATTTTAGAAAAGTTAGGTATGATAGACCGCGGGGGGAAATTGAATGGGAATAGAAAGGAACGTACCTTTTTCCTCAGTGGCAATTACATGGCCCTACGCAAAAATGGACTATATATTGGGTCATAAAAACCTCACAACCACATGCAGAAAGGCAAAAATATTAAATGCACCCTTTCAGCTCATGATGTAATAAATAACAAAGGGCCAGGGAAAAATAGACCAAAATTAATTGGAAATAATCTAATCTTAAAGAGTAGGTGCATCAAACAAGTAACAGAAACAATAATTTCATCCAAGAGAATGACAATAATGAGACAATATGCCAGACTTGATGGGGTGCAGCCAAAGTTGTGTCCCAATTGACTTTTGGGTGGTCAGAACTGCCCCCAGCTGGATGTTCTTCTTGATAGTGTTGCAGAGCCTCTACATGCAGTGTCCTAGTCTGGTGACCTGTCTCACTTCTTTTATTCCTGAACTCATCTCTGCCAGTTCAGAGTCTGCTGGCACTGCAAGCTTTGCAGCATTGATGTTTCTGGGTTGCAGCCCCTGGCAGGCTTTTACTCCTAAAGGACTGCAGCTAAGGTGGTTGTTGAGGCCCAGGAAACATCTATAGCCTGGAATTGGTGTCTTTATGGTTCTGGAAAGAGAGAGGGAGGACGAGGGCTTTGGGGTGGGTTTTGATGTAAGCCTGTTTCATGACGTTGGGTCTATTATTGCAGCCTTGTTACCAGTAGCCTAGGAGAGAAGGATGGGTGCTAAATGACTTAAGGTCAGTGAATGTCAGTTCATGGATTTTTTGAGCTTTCTTTTGGATTCTTGGTGTCCTAGACCATGAAAAAAGTTGTATTTGCTTCATTCTTTGCATACATTTTCTATTCTGGGGAGATTTGAAAAGGTGTGGGGATCAGCCTCCCATCTGTTGTTCACATGACCTAGAATTTGAATTAATATATTTTCTTCTGATTCTAGTCACATAGATTTTACTTGTGCAGAGGCATTTCCATTTTATAAAATTGTATTTTGTTTTTTCGATCTCTTCTAGCCGGTTCCTCTATCTATAAGTGTGAACAATATAACTTCCTATTCTCCTTTAGCTTTTTAATGATAATTTTTTTCTCTAGATTATTTGGGATTTTATTAGTGGCAAATGGCATAAAGTACTAATTTCTACCCGTTTCTTACCAGACTACTTTCCAGCTTTCTCAGAATTCCTTGAATGAATGAATGATGATTGAAGTAAATAAATAAAACACGACATTTGTTAAGTTACAATTACTCTGTGGCAAGCTTTGTGATATGTGCTGGGGAAACAAGCACAAGAAAGCAAGACATTTCCTTCCCTAAAGATTCTTCCTTTGTAATGCAGGATGGCAAGATCCAAAGGCGACCTGGAAAGAGTAGGGGGTGGTACGTACATAGAAGCAAGGTTTGCAAATAGCAGGGAGACCAAGATCTTCTCTGCAGGGGTTCATGTTCTAGAGAATCTGACTCTTTTGTTTCTAAGGCCTGCTTATCCAGGATATGCTCCTGATCTTTGCCCACCCTCCCCTCTGCTTATCTGGTAATTTTGATAATTAGTCGTTCACTTTGAGATTGAATACCAAGCCCCCAGTTTTCCTCCTCCCTCCCTTTTTTCATTATGTCCCTTGATATTCTTAATCTTTCATTTCTCCAAAGGAATTAGGCTGGTCCTCAGATAACATTAGAAAGCTTCACTGGATCGATTCTCCTCTTCCTCATCTTCCTCCTCCTCTTCTTCTTCCCCTCCTTTTCCTCCTCCTTTTCTTTCTTCTCCTCCTCCTCCTTTTCCTTATCTCTTCTCCTAGACTGTAAAGTTCTCAAGGGCAAGGACTCTTTGTTTCCTGTATCTCTGAGAAGAAGGGATAGTACAGTGAGTGGAAAGAGTTCTGGACACAAGCTGGGTTTGGATTTAGCTCTGAAAATTCACAGACAGGTGACCATGAGAAATTCCGCTCACTTTTTTTGAGCCTCAGTTTCCTCTTCTGTAGAATAGAGTTCATAGCGTACTGTTAAATGCTATAGCGATGGACTTTGCTATTTTGGGGATCATTTTTGTGGCCCTTCCCAGCACAGGGATTACCCCAAGGGCTGCTGCTTGAATGAATGAAGGAATGAGTGAAGGAAGCATTCAGAAGTTTCATGGGGCTGCAGAGAGAAGCCAGGTTAAGTTCTCTGAGCATGGAGCTGGAAATGTGCAGGCGGAGATGAATTTCTCAACTGTAAATTGGCCACGGGACTGGTGGGCTCCTTCAGGTATGGCAAGGGGACTTCTGGCACCGGCGCCAAGGGAGGGTAATTGGGGCTGAATGGCAGAGCCCTTTGTCACTGGGACATCGTTCAGACCTGACTGGGCAAACCCAGACCCTGAGCTCTGTGCCAGTTAACCCAGCAGCCTGGGCGCCGAGGGGTCCAGAGGATGGGGCTCCTTCCCAGGGAGTGCAGAGGAAAGGCACAGATGTGTCACAAGGGCAGCGAGCAAGAAGCGTGCCACTTGTGCAAATGAATATAGACAGTTACTCCTGTAGAACTTCAGCTTATGCATCTACTGTGGGTTTCTCCACCAGAGTCCTCCGGCCGGGCGTCATCCTGGCTTGGTGGTGGCGCCATGAAGGGGCCCTGAAGGCTGGGCCAAGGGAACCCAAACTTGGTTAGAACCTGGAGCACAGGCTTAATGGGATGCTGTGTGTCCCCTGCCGCAGCCCCACCCAGGAGCAGTCTCCTTGACCCTTCTCCAAGCCCATTCACCACATTATGTCGGCTTAGGGCTCAGGGCCACTTGTAAAATCCCAGTCGAGAAATTGCCAAGTGCCATCCAGCCTCTGCTTGGGGACTGCCAAGTGGGGGGGCATCCTGTCTCCTGCCCATTGGAGCTGACTCCTCTTTGTTGTTCCTTCATGTCGGAGTCAAGGGGGCTCCTGGAAAGTGAGGACAGCAGCTTAAGCCCACCCCAGGCAGCAGGAAAGCTTGCTGGCTCCCCACTCCCCTCACCCAGCCGAGCCCACCCTCGTGCTTCCGTTGAGCATGACTTTTTGTGTCCCCTTTCAGCAGTCCTGATGGTCAGAGTATCCTAGGATGGAAGCTGGGAAGGGACCTCAGAGGGCCCCTTACCCCCTCATTTTACAGAGGAAGGAATTGAGGCTCAGAGAGGGCATGTGATTTCTCCAAATTCCAAATAAGTGATTTGAATCCAGGTCTTTGGTTCCCTGCCAACTCTTTGAAGTTTCCTCTCAGCTCTTTGGGGTCCCCTCCCAGGTTTTTGGGGTTCCCATCCCAGCTCTTTGGGACCCCTCCTAGCTCTTTGGGATCCTTTGGGGTCCTCAAGTTTTTGGGGTCCCCTCCGCTCTTTGGGGTTTCCTCGGCTCTGCTTTGACTTGCCAGACTTTGCCACATAATTAGAACCGATGCCCGCCCAGCCCGGTGTGCCCGGCACTGTGCCAAGCGCTTTCACAGCCGTTCTCTCCTTTGATCTTCACAGCAGCGCTGGGCTGAGTACGGGGGAAGAGGGGGGAATTAACCCGTTGTTCACCGGCATGAGACCGGTCAGGCGGCAGAGTGAGAGTTTGGCGGCCCCGGGGCTGTGTGGGGAAGGTCTGAACTCGAGGGGCTCGCATCCCCCCTTTTTCCCCTCCCCCCGTTTTTTAATCCGCCGCGTGCTATGGAAATGCCAGTCTCTGTGGGGCTGGCAGTGCTCGCAGAGACCCCCGGGCTCCCAGCAGGCGGACCCTTGGGCGGGCCGGACGCTGCAGCCTCCCCACCTCCGCCCCAGAGGGAGGCGCTGTCCTCCAGAGCCCGGGGCGCCTCCCGGTGTCCAGAAGTGTGCTTGGTGGTGAGGCCAGCAGGGGGCAGTGTTGGACAACATCTAAGTCCAGGCAGCGGCCTTGTCTACACGGGTCAAAAGGAGGGCGCTGGCCGCGTTTAGAGGGCCACAGTGAGGGGAAGGGGATGTCCGGGGGCTCCTGGTGGGAGAGGTTCTCTCCTAGTCCTGTGGAGAGGGCAGTGGGCCCGTCAGTGAGCAGCCATGGCTGCAAGGTAGCGCCTACAGGGGCTAGCTGGTCCCCCCCTTTCCCCCCTCCCCTCTTTTTCTCCCCCACTTGGCTCCGGCTTCCACGAGGCTCAGGACCTTCCTCCCCTGCTCTGCTGGCTCCGGCCAGACCGGGGCAGCTTTGGGACAGGGCAGGAGGGCCCCCATCCTTCCCCTTGGGGGTGATTTCCGCCCCAGGAGGATCTCTCCCCCTGCCCTCCCTGGGGGTCTCCGCTTCCCGGTGACAAATGGGCCTGGCAGAGGGAGGATCGATGATCCCTCCTGGCCCCCGTTCATGCGCATGGCCCGGGCGTCGCCTTCCCGGGCCGCTCAGATTAACTCATTAGGAGTTCATTAATCAGGCTCATCGATCTGTGGTGGTGGTGGGGGGGACTGAAGGCAGAGTCAGCGGGCTCCTGGTCCAGAAGGTCACGTTCCAGGCCATCTGCTTGCCTCCCCCCCCCCCAGTGTGTGTGGGGAGCTGAAGCTCAGGGCTGGGGGGGTCTCTAAAGGAGGGCACCCTCCCCACCTGCTGCCTCCCTTTGGCTGCTCAGGGACCCCTCATTGGGGAGGATATGGGGGGCCGGCTTTCGGCAGACCGAGGTTAGATGAGCTAGCTGTTCTCTGAGATCCCTTGAGATTTCATCCCCTGTGACGCTGATCAAATGAGATCATTTAATTCCCTGAAAAAAAGTTTTTTAATAAGGACCTACTGTGTCCAAGGCCCGGAGGCTGAGGATACAAAATGCTGCAAAGGACACAGACCCGCCCTCAGGGAGCTTAGTTACATTATTATTTTTGCTGAGACAATTGGGCTTAAGTGACTTGCCCAGGGTCACACAGCCAGGAAGTGTTAAATGTCTGAGACCGGATTTGAGCTCAGGTCCTCCTGACTTGAGGGCTGGGGCTCTCTCCACTATAGCGCCCCCTAGCTGCCTCTAGTTACATTATTACTGATGATGCATGTAAACTACTCAAAGAGAAGATCTGGAGGATTCGTTTCAATAAACCATTGTGGATTGCTTGCTATGGGCCAGATCCGGTGCTGGATGCTGGGTGCTGGGGTATAAATCCAAAATGAATCGGCCGTCCCTGCCCTCAGAGAGCTTGTGTTCCTTCAAGCGGAGGGACTGGGGAATTAGGGAGTCTGGGAAGTCCCATCAACAAGGGTTCATGGGCAGAACAAGAGGGTGATCCATTTTAGAGGCAATAATATAATCACATTTTTCTGTGCCAGTCTGGAGGGCAGGGATGGCCAGTAGTGAAGGTGAAGAAGACCCGAGATCTCAGGGAGTTTCGGACCACGGCACAGTTTCGGGGAGTTCCAGTGTGCAGATGCGTTCTATCTCCTCTTGATAGATCTTTTCTGACTGTGCTTATTTTCATTCATCTCAAAGAGCAGGGAATATCTTTTATTCTTTTTTTTTTGTCTCCTCAGAGCTTAGCAGAGCACCTGGCACATAGTAGGTGCTTCATAAATGCTTGTTGACTAGAACAAACATTTATATCTGCGTCCCAGAGCCAGCCAGTGTTAGCATAAACCATGTCCATTTTGGGGCCCAACCATGGAAGTGGGCTGCCTCCCCCACCCAGGCTTTGAAAGATCCCTTCTCCTGTTTGGTTCTGCTGCAGGTCATCCAGCTGGTCTCCCCAGCAGGGCTTAGGTGCCTTTTATGGAGATAGTACAATAATGGGGAAAGAGCCTTGGCTCTGGAGTCTGGGATCTGGATTCAGATCCTACTTCTTTCTCTTACTGCCTGGATGACTCATTTCAGCTTCTCTACTCCTCAGTCTTCACATCTGTAAAATGAGAGGGTTGGATTAAATGGCCTTCAAATCCCTTTAAGTCTATGATCTTGTGGGGGTTTCAGTTGCTCCAGAGTGAAAAGTCACAACTTAACAAAAGGGGGCACTGAGTACCCCCAAGGCATGACCTGGTTTGTCTGAGTTGCTCCAGGTAAATGGCTGGTGCCACCTGGTGATCGGTGGAGGGCACAGGTTTTGAATCCAGCAGGGTACAACTTGATCCACATGTCTAGTTTTTGGACAGCAGTCACCTGATTTGCCTCCGGATCGCCAAATCCTTCTCTGAGGTGTACAAACTTTTGGTGGCCAGTTGAAACGCCCTTCTCTGAAGCAACTGGGACCCTAGCAAGGCGTCCTCCTCCCACCTCCTGCCAACACCCCAGGGCTCAGTGTCACAGTAGCCTGGGAAGCAGTCCTTCATTCTGAAAACGGACTAAGAGAATTGGGGCTTCAGGGAAATGGAAGCAGCTGGCCCAGCCCCAGTGCTGATGGCCCACGGGAGCTTTCCCAGCTTCTCCACCTTTCCCCAGATAGCTCCTTCCAGGCTTTTCTTTCCCCTTCTCTAGCTGGGTGATGTTTCACACTCCCTCCTCCTGTTACCAAGATGGCCTGACACCATTATCAGGTGAGAAAGCTTCCACAATTGATTTCCAGAAACAATCAATCAGTCAGTCAATGGACATGATGTGTAAATGAGATTGTCTACCCCCTAAGGTGCCAGTCTTGGACTGGGCCCGGAGAGAAAAGTAGAACTGGCTCACCAAACACTCTCTTTTGGAGCAGCTGGAGATGGCTGAGGAGTTCCAGCTGTTTCCCAGCTTTTAGGAGTCTAACCCAGGTGAGGATTTCAATCTGAGATCAGTCTCCAAAAGAGTTTTTGGGATGGAGGGAGTTTCTACCCCTTTCATTGCTTCCCTCCCTTACTGACCCTGTTATTGGAAGGACTGGACCAGTAGCAGACAGTCCATCCTAAAGGATCCCCTAAAGGATAGACATGGATAAATAGACATAGACATAAACATAGACATAGATGTGAGGAAGCATCCTGGGAAGAATTGGAGAGAATGATGACTGTGCCCCTTGTATCCTTAAAGGGGACTTTATAGAGACCCTATGAAGGGAGAAGGGGACCACCAGGACCATGAGCTCCAAGGGATCCTTGGGCATCTAGAACTTCTGAGTGCTTCACTGTGAATGTATGGCTGTCCATCTTCCCCAGGATGGGGAGGGGCTGTATGTGTGAGAGTAGAGTGCTGCTTCCCAAATCCACCATTTTTTGAAGGGGGGTGGTGGAATTTTTTTTGAGACCAACTGTTTAGACTATATGACTCTATGAAATACCCTGTATTTATTTTCTTTAAAAAAATTTTAATTAAAGCTTTTTATTTATAATACATCTGCATGGGTAATTTTTCAACAATGACCCTTGCAAAACCTTCTGTTTCAAGTTTTCCCCTCCTTCCCTCCACCCCCTCCCCTAGATGGCAGGTAATCCAATACATGTTAAATATATTAAAATATATGTTAAATCCAATATCTGTATGCATATTTATACAGTTCTCTTGCTGCATGAGAAAAATCAAATCAAAATAGAAAGTAAATGAGTAAGAAAACAAAATGCAAGAGAACAATAGCAGAAAGAGTGAAAATGTTATGTTGTGATCCACCCTCAGTTCCCACAGTTCCTCTCTGGGTGTAGATGGCTCTCTTCATCACAAGATCATTGGAACTGGGCTGAATCATCCCATTGGTGAAAAGAGCCCCATCCATCACATTTGGTCACCACATAATCTTGTTGTTGCTGTGTATAATGATTTCCTGGTTCTTCTCATTTCACTCAGCATCAGTTCATGTAAATCTCTCCAGGCCTCTCTGAAATCTTCCTGCTGGTTGTGTCTTACAGAATAGTAATATTCCATAATATCCATCCTTTGTACTTATTTTCAAAGAGAACCAATCATGAGCAAAGTCTTGACTTGTGTGTGAATTGGATTTAAGTGGCGCAGACTTGTACAAAGTTATTAACCTTAACCTCTCCCAGAGTCATTGAGACCTGTGGCAGGAGAAGAGTGAAAATGACCGGTGATGTCCCGAGATGAGCAGATGACCCTGACATCTTTGCTTTCTGACTAAGCTCTAAGTGCTTCACAGCTCCCGCTTTAGCTGCCATCATAGCCCTTGGAACAGATCAGCTCCCATGCTGAAATTCTGTGACATTGAGGATCCCTTCAGTGAGGATAAAAATGGTACTGCACGAAGGTAAATTATTTATCTTCAAAAGGCTACAAGCCAAGACTAAAGTGGAGTGAGGGTTGGTATGTGACTTTTTGTTTGCAGAGATTGTGTATTCTGAGGATGAGATGCAACAGAATATGGATGGATTCACTCCTGCTTGTGCTAATTTTGACCTGAAAATTAATACCAAGGAAACAGGTTCCCCACCAGCCAGTACCATCCCATCACTATGTGGAACCACTGATTATAGCAAATGGGGAGATTTTGAACAAGTTCCCCGACCTTGACAGTACGCTTTCCATGGAAGTTCACATAGATGATGAATGCATTGCCAGAGCTGGCTCAGTGTTTTGGAGGCTCTGAAGGAAAATGTGGGAGAGAGAGGAGATCTTATCAAATTATCGTTATATTATCATTATCATCATATTATCAAACTGAAGATCTCCAGAGCCGTTGTGCTGACCTCATGGTTGTGTGTTTGTGAAACCTGGATAGTCTAGCAGCGCCAGGCCCAGAAATTAAATGGCTTCCATTTGAATTGTCTTAGGAAGATTCTGAAGATCCCCTGATGGGATGAGAGACCAGACACTGTCCTAAGCATTCAATGTCTTCCTCAGAGGGTGCAATTTGGATGGGCTGGCCATGCTGGCTGAAGGCCATCCATACATTTGCCTAAAAGACTATTTTGCAGAGAAGTCACCAAGGTAAGTGCCCACATGGTGGGCAGAAGAAAACTCTCAAGGTCTCTCTTGAGAACTCTGGAGTCAGTTGTGGGACAAGTAAGATGAGGAGCACCAGGGTGGTGTGCCCTCATCAGAGAAGGCGCCGTGTTCTAGGAGTGACGCGGCGTTGCAGTAGCTCAAAAGAACACATTTTGAGATGTCACCGCCTTAAATGTTCATATGGACTATTTTTACCTGGCCTGTGGTAAAGTCTCCCTGGTTAGTATTGGCCTGATCAGCCTCAGTTGTTCACAATGAATCTTGACTCCAGCATAGTGCTGTCACTTCTTCTGAGCACAAAGGACAGCAACTAACCAGCTAACTCCTCCAGGAACTCTGATGCAGTGACAGTGGCCTATTGGCTGCTCCCTACCTATGATACTTTCCTGCCTCTTTGCCTTTGCTACTTTCCCTTCTTATCTCTACCTCCTGCTTCCCTGATTTTCATCAAGACTCAGCTCAAAGTCTTCTCACTGCTAGAAGCATTTCTTGGTCTCTGCTAGTGCTTTCTCCTCTTGGATTATCATCCCTGTATGTATCCCTCTCTCTTTATCCCCTAGCATCTGGCACCTTGTCTGACACATGGTAGGTGCTTAATAAATGCATGTGGATTGACTAACTAATCTTGTAACTGTGGGTGGGATCAGTCTCCCAGAGGGAGGAGCTGCTTTCATCCCGTTCTATTCTATATTAGATATATATCTGGGGTTGGGGCTAAGGGTGGGACTCTCTACTCCCCTCTTCTTGCCCCTCATCCTGCCCACTCTATACCTTCTCTCAGAGCATGGAGGTCGCAGCTGTTTGCAGCCATCCAATCTTTCCTCTTCTCCTGCATTACTCCCATCATGATTTAAGACCTGTCCCTGTTTCTATACACAACCAGCCCGGGCTACCTCCTTACCAGTCACTCCCTTTGGGACGCTCATGGCCCAGGCTTAAATCTCTATTTAAACACATGCTTGTTTCTCAGAGCTTCAGCCGCTGGATTGTAGCTGCCTGCCTGACAGGTCTTTCAAATTTATGTAATTCATTTTTTTTTTAAAAACATGGGAGCCTTGGTGATCAGCTTCGAAAGGTACATCATAAAAGTGGGTAATTGTGTAGTATTTTTATTTCCAGACATGCAACCAAAGGAGGCTTTCTAGGCAGAGTGTGGAGTGTGAGGCCTGGTTAGGACTCTCTCTCGGAAGGGATTCACAGAGGAGTCTCTGCTTTGCTTTGGCAGTCTCCCTACCCAGGGCCTAGATTCGGGAGTCTCAGGTCCTGCGTCTCCAGCACAGACAGACGAAGAGAGGAGGCTCAGAGGGATGAGCTGTCAGAGGCCTTAGAATCTTGTAAAGAACTGGAGCTCAGAAGAGGGTAGGTTGTTCTACCTGTGGCTCAGAAGGGGGAAGGGATTGCAGTACCCCATAGGGAGTGCGCCTCAGAGCCTGTCAATGTCACCTCTGTCCATTTTACCTTTACAACCTCTCTGGTCAGTTTTACCTGTGCTGCATTTCTTGTCCGTTTCACCTTTGCAGCATTTCTGGTCAATTTCATCTCTAGTATGTCTGGTCCATTTTGCCTTTGCAACATTTTTGGTCAATTTCACCTGTGCAGCATTTCTGGTCAGTTTCACCTTTGCAGCAGCTCTGGTCAATTTCACTCCTGCAATATCTCTTGTCCATTTCACCTTTTCAACATCTTTGGTCGATTTCATTTTTGACATCTCTCAGTTCTGGGGATTTTCATGGCCCTCCCCCGATGCCTGGAATGGTCTCCTTCCTCATTTGACTTCCCTAGTTCCAGCTAAAACCCCACCTTATGTCACTTTTCCCAATTCCTCTGAATTCGAGTGCCTTCTTTCTGTAGATTATTTCCTGTTTTTCCCATTAATTGCTTGTTTGTACATAGTGGCTTGCGTGTTATTTCCCCATTGGATTGTGAGTTCATTGAGGGCAGGAACTGTCTTTTGCCTTTCTTTGTGCTCTCAGTACTTAGTCCAGTGCCTGGCATACAATAATAGGTGCTTAAGAAATGTTTATTGCCTGCCTGTCTTGTATAAATACACACACACATACATATATATACACACATGCACATATAATAGATACTCTCCTCTCCCTTGCCTTCCAGGATGCCATACTTTCTTGGAACTCTTCCTGCCTCTCTGAGTGCTCTTATCCTGATTCCTTTGGTGGTCTCTCTGCCCTATTCAGGTCTCCAAGGTATGATCTTCCCTAAAGCTCAGAGCTTGACCATCCTCTCTTCATCTTCTGTACCTTTTCATTCCCAGGATTTCACCTTTGTCCTCCCAGAGGTTCTTGGCTTCTTTTTCCACCTTGGAAGTCATTGATTTCAAATTCTTCATTTTACAGATGAGGAGACTGAAGTTAGGGAAGATTCAGTGACCTCTTCCAATATAAAAGTGATCTCTGACTCTCAGAGTACCATGGTTAGAGATGTCTCACAGGACATGTCACGCTTTCTCTTGCTAGAATTTGTTCACACAGAGGATGCCAGTGGATTAGTGATGTACATGTGAATCAGAGCCGTTAGCTGTGCTGAAGGTCTTAAGCACACACATAGGAAGATGGATGGCCTGTTGGAAGGCAGCTTGTAAGATAAATTCAAAGGCGCTCTGGTCATCTGCCCTTTGGAAAAACCTCATTAATTTGGGCTCTACTCGGTGGGTACATGTGGGGATTCAGATATGACCAAGGTTGAAAGTTACTTTGATGTAATCCATAAATAACGTCTTGGCTAAAAACATTAACAACATAAGCAAGAATCACAGACTGGCAGGTTGTCAGAGTCAGCAGGTGCCGTGGGCGTCATTTGTCCAAACACCTCATTCTACCAGTGGAGAGACCGAGCTCCTGAGAGATTGATGGAAGCCTAACATGCCGGAAGGGCCCACCACAGAGGTCTTCCACATAGCAGATCCATGCTGTTGCAATGGAATCAGGAAACACCCGAATTCAAATCCTATCTCTGATGCAGAAAAGTCATGTGAACAAGAGCAAATAAATCGCCTCCCTCTCTGAGTCTCCCTAAACTGTAAAATGGAGACCACAGCGTGATGTTGCCTGCTCCACAGGCTTGTTATGAGGCTCCAATGAGAAAATTAGTATAAATGATTTGGCAAAAGGGTTACATAAATGTCAGCTGTTATTAGAATTCATTCTGTGACACTCACTTTAAAAAAAAGTGATGATTGAATCCAGAGTCTGTGGAGGTAGAGCCCCGAGCCTCTCATGCACAGGGAGCCCTAAATCACACATAGAGATTCCACTTTCAGAGCTTTCTGTGCATCCCCATCCACACCGGAGCCCGATCAAAGGGGCAGAAGGTACTGAGGGAACAATGAGATGTGAGCACCAAGGCTGGCACAATCTCCACAAGGATGAGTTTCCTGGAAGCCATGGGGCATCCAGGGCAGAAGACTGTTCCTAGTGGGAAGTGAAAGAGAGAAACCATGAGAGCTTCAACTTAGAAAGAAAAAACTTAACCTGGTCCAGAAGCCCTGTGCCTGGCTTTCTGCATGTAAGTGCACATACATATACATGCAGTATCCACACATGTGTTATGCACTTAATGTGCAGCACATGAATATAATATAGCACAGCATGAAAGCATGTTACATACATGCATAACCTGCACAAGACAACACAGATAACACACATGTAATGCACACAAGGCAGGCACAACCACTGATACCTTATGCAACACATGTACATGTGTGATACATGCAGGAATACACACATGTATATAGTATACCCATAATGCACACCTATCTACATGCACTCACACACATTACAATGCACATTCATTCATTACACAATATATATAATGTATATATGTAATGCATATAATATGCACATTCAGGAAATATGCAGCAATACATAAAACATAGAGTATTGTATATGGATGTCACAATACATATAATATGTATATAAGACAATGCAGATAACATACATGTAAGGCAGTACAGTGCATCAATATTCAGTGACACAAGTTATGGATGCACATGTCTGTATATAACATAACACACCTATATACATTCACTCACATACTACAATGCATATACATTCATTATACAATAATATAACATCTATATAATAACAATGCATGCAATATACATATACTATACCTATACATACGTCTATACATAAACATACTATACAGTCCATATGAATATATTCAGTATACACAGAACATATATATATATGCACAATGCATATACATATTATAATACATATACTTCTGTTCCTCAGATTGAGAAACTGGAGAACAGAACAAAAAATTCCTCCCAGAGCCCCCATTTAAGAGGATTCCCAGACCAACCATTTCTGAATTTCTCACTTGCTTTATTCCTTTGGACTGGACTCCATCATTCTCCTTTTGCCCCTGCCCCTCCCTTACCATGCTGGAAACTTCTCCCCTCTTCTCCTTTTTAGCCTTTTATTTGTTGTTCTTCACTTTCCCAATTAGATAGCAAACTCCTTGAGAGCAAGGACTTTTTTTTTTTTCTTTTTACCGAGGCAATTGGGGTTAAGTGACTTGCCCAGGGTCACACAGCTAGGAAGTGTTAAGGGTCTGAGACCAGATTTGAACTCGGGTCCTCCTGACTTCAGGGCTGGTGCTCTATCCACTGCGCCACCTAGCTGCCCTGACTTTTTTTTCTTGTAAAATATGTGTAATTCTTTTCTACATATTTCCACAATTATCATGCTGCACAAGAAAAAAATGAAAAAGAAAATAAAAAGCAAACAACTACAAAAAGAGTAAACATACTATATTGTGATACACACTCAGTCCCCAAAGTTCTTTCTCTGGGTGTAGATGGCTCTCTCCATCACAAGACCACTGGAACTGGCCTGAATCACCTCAATGTTGAAAAGAGCCACGTCCATCAGAACTGATCACTGTATGATCTCGCTGCCGTGAACAGCAATCTCCTGGTTCTGCTCATTTCACTTAGCATCAGTTCATGTAAATCTCTCCAGACCTCTCTGAAATCTTCCTGCTGATGGTTTCTTATACAACAATAATATTCTGTCACATTCATCTACCATAGCCTATCCAGCCATCCCCCAACTGATGGGCAGCCGCTCAGTTTCCAGTTTCTAGGCCAAGGACTTTTGCTGCTGTTGTTGTGTCCCCAGCATTGAGCCTAGCACATAGGTGCTTAGTTAATGTTTATGGTGTGATTGACCCCACCTACCCTTTTTTTTTTTTTTTTTATACAGATAACAGGGTGAGACATCCCCAAGGTCCTCTCTGGCTTTGCAAGCAAATGAGCCTGAACAAAGAGAGGCGATCGATGCAGTCACTGTTTTCTCCCTGACTGGTCCCATGCCTACCTGTATGACACATCTGTCAGTAGAAAACCCTTGGCTTTGGTGCTGTCTATTGGTCAGGGGAAGAGATCCCTTCTTGCCTCTGCATGAAGACTTTCAGAGACAGGGAGCTCACTACCTCCCTAAACAGCCTGTTCCACTTTGGGATAATTCTTGTTAAGGATTTTTTTCTTGACACTGAACCCAGCTCAGCCTCTCTGGAAATTCTGTTCCTTGCCAGATCCTTGGGGTCCCCTAAATTGTAGCAGTTCGCACATAGAACAACCTTCTAGGCTAGGAGGAACAAGCGTGATCCCCATTTGATGGAGTATAAGAACCGACAGGTTTATGGAGGCTTGGGGTTTGGAAACACTTGGCAGCCTTTAGCTTTCCAGATCCTTACAACCGGCCTGTGAGGCAATGAGCTGAGACGTTTGACAAATGAGGAAACTGAGGCTTTGAGAAGGACAATGCAGGTAGTAAGTGTGGAAGTTGGATATGAACTCAGATCTCTTTGACTCCGAGTCCAGTGTCTTGGCCTTTTTCCAGTCTGATCCCAGATCTCCTTGCCAGCTGCATCTCTCCCTCCTCCCCACAAGGGACCCTATAGTCCAGTCCACCCAAGACTCAGAACACCCTAAACAAGCCCTTTGCTTTCTGGTCTTGTTACTTTTCTTAGAATCGTAGCTTCAGGGCTGGGAGAGACCTTCAAAGTCATCTTTATTTTACAGGAGGGGAGACTGAGAGCTGGGGAGGTTCAGTGAGTTGGTCAGATTTGAATAGAACAAAGCCAGGATTCAAATCCAGGGCCAGTCTGTTTTCTCAGAGCATCATTCTCAGACCCGACAGCTCTCTGCTGAATGTATCCCCTCCAATCTGTCAGCCTCTTCCCCAGATCAAGATACCACCTGGTCTAAATGTGATCTGTGCCCAGCAGAGGAGGGGTCCAAAGTGCCCTCTCCCTGTCCCTGCTCCTCCACCCCCCTCAAATTCTCTCTCAAGGCAGTAAGGAAGAGGTTGTCGGTGGGAATTGTGGGGCTGCAGGGTGCTGGGCTGATGGCTCTGAATTTGGAGGGAGCTGGAAGAGCTCTCTAGGATAGTCCTTTCTCTCCCCTCCAATGCTTTGGGTGGAAGGAGGAGAGATCATCAGTGGCCAGATGTGGATGTAGTCACCATTTTCCATGGTTGAAAGAACTGAGAGTGTTTAGTTTGGCAAAGGAAAGCGGGATTCACCTGATAACTGAGTATCTAGAGGGCTCCCATGGAAGGATTGGTTTTATTCTGTTGGCCCTGGAGGGTAGAGCAGGATTAATGGAGGGGCTTTGCAGCTGGAACATATTTAGGCTGGAGGATATCAGGAAAGTTAGCCGAAGAGGCCCCTCCCAGATGTCAGGGGCTCCCCTCAGTGCCAATCTTCAGCAAAGGCTAAATGCCCCCATGGGTGCTCCTTTTAGGTGGGACTAGATGTCCTCCCCAGGCTCCTCCGGGCTCTGACGGTCCGGCGCCATGGGTGGAAAGCCCCCAATTTGCCATCAGTTAGAAGGTGCCTTCATTCTTCCCCCCCCCCCATTTTGGAGCCAGGCTCTCCATATCTCACTCAGACTGGAAGAGCTGCAGCCACTCTTGACCAGACCCCAGTACGGACCAGCATGGAAGCTATGACCTGCTCCATTTTCACCTGGGCTGACATATCCTTCCTCCATACCCCGCCCCTCCACTTCCCATATTGGTTGGACACACAATCGGCTGTCGCTTTCCTGTAGCTCAGACTTCCTGAGCTCCCACACACTCCCCCTTTCCCCCCCAGCTTCAGCCTCCCAGGAGCAGGGACCCCAGGAGCGTACTTCCACACCTGGTAGAAGCCTCCCTAATTGCCTGAGGGAGGAGAACTGCCTACTAGGTTATTAATTATTTATAAATATTATCTCATTTGATCCTCACAACAACCCTGGGAGGTAGGTGCTGTTGTTATTCCCATTTTACAGTTGAGGAAACTGAGGCAATGATTAAGTGACTTGCCTAGGATCACATAGCTAATAAATCTCTGAGACTGAGTTTGATCTCGGGGCTTGTGTCCCGGCCTAGCGGTCCATCCACGGCGCCACCTACCTGGGAGGACTCTTGGAACTGATGGGCTAGATCCATGTGGGTGAATCCCAAAATGGATGTAGGAGTACCACAGGGGTAAGAGGCATAATTCTTTGGGAAACTTATTAGCTAGCTGGTGGTACTAGCCCTGAAAATTATGATGGGCTAACCAAGCATAGGGAGCTATCATTTGAAAAAATAGCCTAGGAAGTTTGGAATCTTCTCTGGGAATAGGCAGATTTCTCTTAGATAAGATTTTTATTTATAACTATTTCTTTTATATAGACTTCTTTTTTATATCTATATATACTATAATAAATTCTTTTAGGTATATTTCTTCCATATAGATTTTTTATTATTTAACTACAATATATTCTTTTAGATGTATTTCTTTCCTATAGTTTTTTATCATTTAACTATAATATATTCTTTTAGGTGTATTTCTTCCCTATAGTTTTTTATTATTTAACTATATGTTCTTTTAGCTGTATTTTTTCCCTATAGATTTTCATTATTTAACTATAATATATTCTTTTAGGTGTATTTCTTCCCTATAG
>JAJPUD010014308.1:0-41072 GCA_023553655.1 Myrmecobius fasciatus
TCTCTGGTTAAATCGTGCTTTTAAATTATAGGCAGGAAGGTTATGTGAAAAAGAAAGTAGAAGCAATAATGAAATCAGAAAGAGATTAAAAAATAGGGTATATGTATGTGTTTATGTGTTGTGGGGATGTACAATAAGGTATAGTGGGAAAAGCATTGGAATTAAGAGACACATATTCCAGTCCTAGTTCTGCTGCTAAGTAGTTACCTAGCTTTAGATTAGTTCCTTAAGTTCTTGAAGTCTCATTTTTCTTGTCTGTATACTGGAGAGAATAACATAAAGCCTACCTATTTTCTATTGCTGCTATGGGGATGTGGATGAGCCAGCTATGGGGATTTCTCTAGGAGTCATTTCCTCAGTATCAACATCTCCTCTTCAACTTACAGTCTCATAGAGTTGCCTAAGTCACTGAGAAGTTAAGTGACTTGCAACCTGAACTAGGTCTTTGTGATCCTGAGATTGACTTTCTATCCACTATAGTATACTACCTTTCAGATCAAGAAAGCTTACAACAGCACATATTGCTGCTGTTATTGTTCAGTCATTTCAGTCGTGTCTGACTCTTCATGAGCCCATTTGGAGTTTTCTTGGCAAAGATACTGGAGTGGTTTGCTATTTCCTTCTCTAGCTCATTTTACAGATGAAAAAAATGGAGACAAATATGGTTAAGTGATTTGTCCAGGATCATACCATTAGTAAGTGTATGAGGCAGAATTTGAACTCAAGAAAATGAGTCTTCCTGAATCCAAGCCTGGTACTCTGCACTATGGAACCATCTTGCTGTGCCATATTGAAAATCACAAGGCTAATTAAGTATGAAATATAAAAATATAGGTGATATACATACGAGAGAGGACTTCATATAGTCCTCTGTGACTGTAGTGGATGCATCCTTGTGGCTTCAAGTTTATTCGGAAATTCTTTGTCTTTTTCCCGTGCAATTATCAGTGGGAATCCAGCTTACCCTTAAAGCCTGAGATCAGAGAAGGATAACTTGACATTTTCTCTTTTATGTTTCAGGATTCCCAATGATCGGGCCAGGGATGCTGTTGTCTATCCTTGGAATTTTGCTGTTCCATTAATCTAGCCAGATATCATGTCCTTGGCTATAGAAATGGTACTCTCTTCTATCAAATGAAGCTCATGCATCCTGGATATTGCGTTTTAATTCTCCAAAGTACATAGAAAATATGGTTTAGTAGTAGTTATGAAGTAGGAGCAAATATGTAGTATTTCTCTCTTAAAAATATTAACAGAATTAATTAGTGCCTTTACCTTATTTCTCTTTCAGAGAGCCTTACATATCTATTTTGGTCTGTGTCTCACTGAACCCTTTAAGGAGGGCTCTCTAGTGCCTGGCATGCGCATGCTAGAACAAGGCTTTACCTCAACCTGGTCCAGAATCTAGGAATGACACAAGGGTCTTCTTATGTTAGTCCTTAGCCCCAATGTGGAGGTGGGCTGACTTATTGACTGGAGCTGCTTGGTTATGGATGCAGAGATGTAAGTGTGAACTAATGGGCCAGTTCCCCTTGATGCATCCCCATCTACCTCACACTATGAAATTTCCTTAGCCTGAGATGTTAAGTGGTGACCTAGACTAGGGCTGAGAAAGCTATTAATCACCCTCCGCACCCCCTCACAAGCACCCTAACCTCTACTTCTGGTTAACAAGATTATAGTGTAATAAATAGCTACCAAAGGAGAATCCAGCCTGATTCTAGGGGAAAGCTTTAATAAACATTCATCAAGCATATGATCCAAGTGGCCTGAATGGGCAGTGTTCATTGCTCTCCAAACCTTCAAAAGAAAGAAAGCAGAAGAAGAATGTAAGGGTGTTGAATTTGAAATGACTAGATTTGACTTTTCACTGTGTGTGTGACCCGGGGAAGGTATGATAGGCATGTTTCTATTTCTTAACACGTAACATCAACACAGACTCATAAACATAGACTGCCCAAATCTCAGTTGCCTTAGATATAAAATGAGGATATGAAAGCAAATGATAATAAGACATATTCCTGCTTTAAATCTTATGTTACATGTGCAGCATCCTGATTATTCTACCAAGAACTTTCCTGGTCCCAGGAAAGGTTAACACAAACAAATATGAACACAAACCATTTCTCTGGTGGCTGGGATGTCTGAAAACAATTGCTTAAAAACTGAAATCTAATGGTGGGGCTAGGGAACATGGGGGGATGGAAAATAATTCACTACAATTTCACTTCCTGCCTCCTCATGATTTATAATAACAATGATAAGAATACATGTTTATTACAAAGTGCTCAGCTCATTTGAATCTCAAAATAGCATTATTAGGTATGTATTGCAAGTATAATAATATCCATTTTACAGATGAGAAAACTAAGACTCGGGGGTTACACAGTACTGGAATGGGAACCTATTCTTTAAACTCCAAGTTCAGTGCTCTTCTGACCATACCATATTGGTCTAAAGGAAGAATTGGCTGGAATGGTGTCTTTGTGATGCTTGTATTCCTGGACACATAGTTCCAAACCATGAGATGTCCTTCCTTCTTTCTCTATTATGTCATCCTTCTCTTAAAATAAATATCCCCATAAGTGGCTAGATGGTGCAGTGGACAGAGCAGCAGCCATAGAGTTAGGAGGACCTGAGTTCAAATGCAGCCTCAGACACCTAACACTAATTAGCTGTGTGACCTGAAGCAATTGCCTTGCAAAAACAAGTAAGTAAAAATAAATATTCCTTCATAGGCAGCTAGGTGGTACAGTGGATAGAATTTAGGACATACAGTCAAGAAGACCTGAGTTCAAATTCTACCTCAGAAATTTAATTGACTGTTTGACTTTGGGTGTCACTTAATCTCTGTCTCAGTTTCTTTATCTGTAAAATGAAAATAATAATGCTATTATTATAATAGATGCTATCTACATTCCAGAGTTGTGCCAACTATTATTATTAAATTCTCCTTTTTTTCCTCCAAAGAAGATGAGGGGATAAAAGCTTCCATAACCAACTAGAGGTACAACTTAAGGCATGCTGTCTTTATTTTTGCTTTAGTTTCCTTTTCTGTAAAATTTGGATAATGTCTGCCTTGCCCACGTTCCAATATTGTTGAAAAGATCAAATGAGAAAATTCATAGGAAAGAACTTTGAAAAGAACAAAGCATTCTACAAATACAATGCATTATTATTTCTCCCACAATAGAATTGTTGCAGGAGGCCATTAGGTCTTCTTACAAAAGATGAATGCCATAGCTATGGCATGATTAATGAAATGCCTCCTACTAATCTAGTTGTTATTGTTACCAGAATTTTATTCTTAATAAAGCTAATAATAATAATGGTTTGTAGTAATGATAAAAAGTACAGTAAATTCAGTTCTTTTTATGCAATTGCATTATGTAACATTGGATTTATAGCAGGAAGAGTTTTTAAAGTCATCTAGTTTCATGCCCTTATTTTATAGATAAGAAAACTGAACCTCAGAGAGATTAAATGATTTGTCCTAGGTCACACTGAATGATAATTCGAATCCAGTCACTTTGAGTCAAACTCTACCACATTCTACTTCTTCTGCCTTCTCTCTTTACTTTTTTTTGCACTGATACTTAGGAGGGTTATTTTCTTTTAGATACCTTGTAATTTCCAAAACTAAAGCTTGAAGGGAATAAATGAAAAATTGACTTTCTTGGATACAATGAAAATGGGTATTTTCATGGTTTGCCATCGAAACTCACCTCCACCAATCTTGACTGGACAAATTCTTGGCAGCATGAAGAAGAGTCCAATGTGGTATTATCTGCTCTCTCAATGCCACCTACTGGCTTGCATTGGAAAGGTTCTTCCCCAGACATGATAGGCATGTTTCTGTTTCTTAACATTTAACATCAACAAAGACTCATAAATTGTAAAGCTGGAAAAGACTTTAGGCACCATATAGTACAATCCTATCATTCTGAAGGCAGGAACCACGTTCATAGAAGTGAAATAACTTCTGCCACAAAAAGTAATAGAGAATGATAGCTCCTATTTATTTCGTGTTTTATAGCTTATCAACCATTTTCCTTGTAATGGCCATTTGAGGTAGGAAGTTTAAAAATTAGCATCTTCATTTTTCAGATGAAGAAAATCCCAATCTCCTGATTTGAAGTTCAATGACTTTCATGCTATCCTAAATCTCTGAGTCAGAATCTTGGATTTTGGTGACTTCTAGTCCAACACTTATTTAATGAGGAAATATTATTTTATGTTTGATAAGGAAACCAAGACCCAGAAATATTAAAAGACATATACAAGATCAAATAGCTAATAACTTTCTGAGATAGGATTTGATACCACAATGTGTCCTGTTTCATTTTCCAAACCAGTAAGGTAAAAAGGGATTTTTTTTTTCTTGAAGGAGTAGGGTAGATCTGTCTGATGCTGAAGATTGAACATACTTCAAGAATCTTATTCATTAGGGGGATACCATTATCTCCATTGTCCAGATAAGGACAATTTAGGATCTCAATTAAGACCCTAAAAGGGGAACCTGGAATTGTGTCTTTTAGAACAGGGATTTTTCTGCTGTACATGAATTTGAGTTTAAAATGTTTCTTCCTCACTGGAATTATTACAGGAGTCTGGCAATCCTCTTCTTACAGAAGATGAATGACTCTCATAGTTACAACATGAAAATACTAACATGTCTTCTCAAATTATTTTTAGGATCCAGAAGAATCTCCTTTTAGTATCATTCCTGAGGACAAAGGAGCATGCTTACATATATAAATAGTTCCCTTGGGTTCCCAGTCATGTTTAAGTGAAAAGACTTTCAGACTGCTAGGACCTGAGAAAATCCTTTCTCACAACAACAGTGACAAGAACAAGGAGAACAATGTAGTGCATGAAATGCTGAAATGTTATGCTATGAAATGTTATGAAAGTTATTATCTTTGTGATCCCTGTGCAAGTGATTTAACTTTTCCATGCCTTGGTTTCTTCAGCTTCAAAATGAGAGCATTGGACTAGATGACCTCTAAGAGTCTCTTCCAGCTCTAGATTTATGATTTTAAATTATAGTTAAAGTGTATCCCTGAAACAATATTTCTAGCACCAGGGAGAGTTCCTCCATTTTGTAGGTACTGAAGTGGGTAAGGGTTGGTTATATACTGCCTAGGAAAACACTCTAAAATACTATCCCCTTCATCCTAGTGTTTCTTTATGAGAAATCACACTTTCATAGATTCTAAGGGCTAGAAGGAATATTAAAGATCATGTAGTCTAATATTCTAATTAAACAGTTGAGGAAACAAATTTAGGCAATAAAAGGTCTGGCCCAAAATCATAGAGATAGTAAGTGATAGAGTTGTATGGTTCTTGGACTAAATCCGGTGCTCTTTCCATTATGTCAAGCTCATCTGTTTTCCAGTCGCTAAGTACTGGAATCCAGAGTTCAAAATAAAGGTCATAATTATTCTCTAAATAATCATACAGGATGTATCTCCAAAGGGGAGTTTTAATAATAGTACCTTCTAAAATTTTTGTAGTACTTAAAGGTTTACAATCTACTTACTGTCCTCACCCACACTACTGTGAGATAGACAATAAAATTTTATTAACCCTTTACACACATGAGAAAGCTAAGGCTGACATATATATATATGTATATATACACACACATATATATACATATATACATATATATATAGTCAGTGATTGGCCTCAGGTCAGACTACTGATAAAAAACAGAAAAAGGAGTCAAACCTAGGCACTCTAATTCCAGAGCCTGTGTTTTTCTTCTATTTTATGTTATAATACCTCTAAATAGACTATTTCTCCTTCCTGTTGGTACTTTAGGAATTTTTCACTGAACTGACTTACATAATTATTCCCTCTTCTCCCCCTTTAAGAAAAGAAAACCCCCAAGATTTCATCTTTAGAATAGCCTTTGTAATAATCTTTTAAATTCATTTAGTGTTAACCTGACTCCAACACATACTATCTGTGTTGCCCTAATCTTATTTCACCCCACTTTCCTAATATGTAAAATGGGATAACTTATACCACTTACTTCTCAGAGCTGTGTGGGAAGTGGAATTTAAATCTGGTCTTTCTGACTGACTCCAAGTCTTCACTTATCTGACTCCATGTCTTCACTGTACCCATTGCACCTTTGATACCTTTCATTTTCCTTTCACAAAAATCCCACAAAATAGATAAAGCAGAGTTTATATTCCCAATTTTAAAAACAGTGAAATTTGTTTCTAGCAATATGGTATAATGGGGAGAGCATTGAATTAAAAGTTAATTCAAATGCTCTAGTCCAGAATCTGGTACCAACACAGTACACAGTTTTAGACAAATCAATTTACCCATCTGTGCTTCAATTTGTTCTTCTTTATGATGTTCTTCCAGGATTCTGTGATTCTATAATTTGCATGGGCACTTAGATAATAGAAAAAAGCAGGACTAGTACATGTCTCCTGCCAGTCAGTTCTAGGTGCCCTTTAAATGAACTAAGGTGGGGGAGGGGCCTAAAATAAGCCTTATTCCCTAAGATCCAGCTTTCCCCCAGTCATTTATTATTATAAGATCCCACAGAATTTGTGATTAACTGCCTCTAACTGACCGTGTAATAGTGGCTCAGTATTAGCCTAGCAGTAGAGGGCACTGTGGGAACATGCCCACACAAAACTTGTACCTAATGAAGACTATGCCTCTTCTAGAATTCATGCCCTAGTTGCTACCATGAAGTGTATTCCTCTATTCTATTAAGTGACAGAAAACTATACAATTTAGGAAGAAAGATGTAGCACAGTTTATTACTTTCTGATGAAGAACTTGATAGTAATTAATATGTTATGGTATTAAAAAAGGTCAAAATTCTCAAATGCAAAGAAGAATCTTTTCCTTTTCCTTTCTTAAATTTCCTTTCTGCTACTCTCTCTAATTATTTTTTTAACTGAAGTATATTACCAGATTCTACTGAGTGACAGAAAGTGATACAATTTAGGAGGAAATCCTACATTTCTTCCTTCCTTTGTTCTATCTTTCATTTTTTCCTTCATTCCCTTCCTTTTCTTTTTTCTCCCCTTCTTTCTTTCTCTTTTGTTCATTACTTGTTTACCCTCTTTTCTTCATTTTATTCTTCTCTTTTTCCTAATCTTCTTTCTTTTCATTTTTCCCCTCCTTTGTCCTCCTCTCCTCCTCTACTCCTTTCTTTTCTATGTCCCCCTGGAATAGTTGGAATAGACAAGGCTGATACTCCATTTTTAATATTGGAATTAAATTACATGCTTGTAGGTCATCTAACAAAAAGAGCCTTACTTAGCAATATCAGGAGAATTACACTAAAAATCAGGGGAAAGAATATCCATCAAGAAGATAGTCGATTCAGTAGAGCACTTTTTTTTTTATTGCTGATCTGTGGTTAGAAGTCTGAGGAAGGAAATTGAGTCCTTGTAACTTAGCTGCTTTTGTTCTCAGTTAACCAAGAAAATATTCCGATGGTCTGAGCATTAGTGGTCTAAGCCAGCTAAAGACAGTTTCGGCATCTTTTTAAAAACCCTACCTTTACCTGGATGAGATCTTTGGATATTGCTTCCACTGTTATGGCTATTCTTTCTCACCCTAATTTCTTCTTCCTTGATGAAAGTTAAAAAAACAGTCTTCATTACTCAGCTGCTGGAATTGCTACAGTGAAATATTTTGAAGCCTTTTCCTTCAATACCTAATTCCAGAAGATATCCAAAGTCCAAAGAATGATTATATGCTAGAGAGAAAATTTAAGTCAAAGTATAGTTGGGAATAGGTGGACAGGGGAAAATGAACACAACAGAGAAGGAAAATAGGAATGAAATGTTACCAAATGGCAAGGGATGCTGCCTTCACTACTCACTGCTTAATTGGCTTTGGAGGTGTTTTATGACTTAGAAATGACTGAATGAGGGCTCCATAAACACTGGTGAGTCAGTTCCACCTTAATCATAAATATTGCCACAGGATGTAGTTTTATATTTATTTTTATAGTTTTATATTGTGATATAATTTTATGCTTAGTAAAAGGATTAACCTTATTGAGAATAAGAAAATAAAGAAAGATATTCATTACCTACTGCTGTCAGAAGATGACAAAGTCAAAGTATCATATGGAAGATCATCTGGGTGGAATTCTGGGCTCATGAGTTTCTTTCCCCAGGTACTAGAGTGCTCAATTTTCTATCAGCCAGGTTAATCTTGGCCGGTTGTCTCACAAAATCTATGCCTTTGATCACAAAGAGAACCAGAAAAGAGAGTATAAATGACTAAATGAAACCCATTTTCACTATCCTAAATAAATCCACTAAAACATACATCCTACTATTATTTTTGTATAACACTTTCCAGCTGAATGACCTTTAACAAATTATATAGCTTATATAGATCTCAGTTGTATTATCTACAAAATGGAAATTATATAATAGCTCATATAGCTAGCTCATCATGGCTTGTTGATTCTATGTTCTCAAAACTATACCAATAGAATATAAATTTCAGCAAGTTCTATCATGCCAGTAATGTTTTGGAGTATAGTCCTAGAAAGAGACCAAGTCTTCTTTCCAAGAACTTTCCTAAATAATTATTGAGGGATTCATCACCTCAGGGGGGCCACTTGGTGACACATTCTTTGGCCATGGTAACCCATAAAACCCATTCTTTGGCTATTGTTTCTATGTAATTCTCTTCCATTTCTGCAATGACAGTAGAAGTAGTAGAAACTGTATGGAGGAGTAGATGCTGAAAATTAAAATTTTATTTTTTTTCTCAGTGGTATCTTATTTTTCCAAATACATGTAAAGACAGTCATTTTTGTAAGATTTTAAGTATTCCAAATTTTTTTCTCCCTCCCTTACCTCACCCTATTCCAAGATAGCAAGCAATCTGATATGGTTATACATGTACAATTTTTAAAACATATTTACATATTTCTCATGTTATAAAAGAAAAATCAGACAAAAAGGAAAAAAAACATGAGAAAGAAAAAGCAAACAAACAGGCATAAATACTATGCTTTGATCTACATTCAATTTTCATAATTCTGGATGAAGATAGCATTTTCCATCTCAAGTCTATTGGAATTATCTTGGATCACTTCATTGCTGAAAAAAGCTATCACAGTTAATCATCAAATAATTTTGCTGTTACTATGTGCTGGTTCTATTCACTTCACTCAGCATTAATTCATGTAAGTCTTTCCAGGCTTTTTTCAAATCAGCCTGCTCAACCTTTTTATATAATAATGGTATTTCATTACATTTAAATACCACAACTTATTCAGCCATTCCCCAACTGATGGGCATCCACCTAATTTCCAATTCCTTCCTACCACAAAAAGAGTTGCTACAAATACTTTTGCATGTATGGGTCCTTTTCCTTCTTTTATGATCTCTTTGGGATATAGACCCATAGTGATACTGCTGGATCAAAGCGTATATACAATTTTATAGCCATTTGAGCAAATCTGCAAACTCCAGAATGGTTCTATCATTTTACAACTCCACCAATAATGCATTAGTATCTCAGTTTTTCCACATCCCTTCCAACATTTGTCACTACTTTTTCTGCCATCTTAGCCAATCTGAGAGGTATGAAGTGATGCCTCAGTTTTCTTAATTTGCATTGAGAATTATAATTTTAAAAACATCTACAAACTTTAACTTAATTCTTGATACTCTAATGTAAAATTATTGACCAATGACCAATGGACATGGGGATTATTACAAGGAGAATAGAATCATACAAAAGTCTACAGATAAAAAGAGATACTGAAAGTTTTGTGCACAGACACACAAAGAAAAGTTCTTATGTTTTCAAAAGATTAATTTCACAATTAGAGGCATCATGGCTTTAATATTAGGAAGAGCCTATGTTCAAATCCCAACTTTGTCAAATAGTAACTGTGTAAACTGGGGCAACTCACTCTATTCTTCTAGTCTCTGTGTAATTCTTTCTCACTATACGGTAGAGAGAACATAATCATCTATATTAGCAGAGGAATTTTCCTCATTCTAACAATGAAAGCACGTTGTTATAAATGTCCACATGATTTTACAACAATGTGATGTGAAATTTTAAAAAAGACCAATTAGGAGACTACTGGGATAGTACAGGTGACAAATTATGAGAGCTAAGACTAATGTGATAGCAGCAGGAAGGGAAGGATTTGGAGGCACATTGTGAAGGAAGAGTTAACATGATTAAGTTACTTTTCAAAGCTTTTGAAAGATACAAAAAAGGAGCAAACAGAGGAGTAGGAGAACTAGGATAATGTAGCATTAGTAAAGAGAATAGAGTTTCAAGAATGAAGGATTGGTCATCCATGTAAAATACTGCTGAGGTGTCAAGGAAAATGAGGACTGGAAAAAGTCCATTACATTTGTTGAGTAGGTCTTTGGTGACATTAGAGAGAACAATTTCAGCAGAATGGCCAGGGTGGAAATCAGATTACATGGATTTGAGGTAGGGATAGATATTTAAGAATTAGATATAAATGATGTTGCTTGTGAAAAAGAGGGTGATATAGAAATTGGAAGGTGATTGATGCAATTGCTACAGCAGAAAGGGCTAGAAGAAGGATTTTTTTAAAGGGTAAATATTTTTCTTATTGTTTGAGAGAAATGAATAAATGGTGATGCAGAAGGAGAAAATTGGAATGATGGACTGAGGATAAGGATGGGACAGAAAGGGATCAGAATAATGATAACTATATCCATCAGGATAGCAATGTATGAATTCTCTTCCTTTGCTACTATCATCCAAAAAGGGATTTAAAACCAAGGCTTCAATTTCATTTAAAAAAAATAACAGAACTAATGTATACTGTTAACCTAAAACTTGCCAAAATACAGTCATTTACCCTTCCTTCTCCAAATGAAATAAACACATTAAAAAACCCTGCTCTTCAGTTTTGAACTAGTACACCACTCTAAGTAGTTGTTAAAATTAATCCATTGTACAATTTGGATGGAAAAGATCCATTTGTCATTGTAACTGTAACATTATTTATGTTATACATCTTTTTTACAGCACAATCTCTCAGTCAAAAGATACAAATGGCACTATATCCACATCTAAGACCATAATGATGTCAAAAGTGTGCTAAAGAATTACTTGTGTTAGCATCGTCAGTCAATTAGCAGCTAATCTTTATAGGAAGTGATGAACCAGGTACTCTCTACTCCTAACTCATGAATGAGCTATGGGTTCAGCGTACATACTGTAACATCAAGAAATAATTTCTTCCCTCTTTTTTGCTTCATTTCCTTGTGATTTAGGAGGTTTCCCTGTTGAACAGCCCAAGGTTTCATTTTTATTTTTGTATCTGGCATTAGCAGGCATATGATAAATACTTGTTAATTGATTAAAGGATGAATGGATGGATGGAATGATTCCACTATTAAAATTGGAACAATGTGACAGGTATTGGAATCAGGAATACATTAATTAGCTTTGTGACCCTGGGTTTCCTAATCTATAAAATGAGGACATTGGACTTGATCACCTTCCAAATTTACATATGATTTATATTATCTCCAAATTCTATGCTTCAGCCTTTATTCCTCTCTACCCTTTCACATTCCATTTCTCAATACTTCAAAACCCTATCCTCTTAAGGAACAATATCTTTTACCAGTTGCAAGAACTTGGGCAAAACACTTAACCTATAACAAGTCACTCCTAAAGTGATAGAGTTGAACTAGATGACTTCAATATTAATCAATGATCCTCCTCTCTGTATAATTTTGGGTAATTACTTAGCTTCTTTAAGTCTCACTTTTTTATTCTGTAAAATGGAAATAATAATTTTGGGGCCACCTATCTTAAATGTTTTTTGTGAAGAAAATGTGAACTATAAATATTTTCATTTTTAACAATAAAACATATGTCTGGTATAGCTTTTATTTTTGTTGTCTATTCATTTTTCAGTCATGTCTGACTCTTCATGACCTTTTGGGGTGGGGTTGGCCAAGACTGTAAGGATTTGCCATTTCATTCTCCAGATGATTTTGCAGATGAGGAAACTGAGGCAAACAGGATTAAGTGACTTACCCAAAGTTAAATGACCCAGGGTCACCCAGTTAATAAGTTTCTGAGGCCAGATTTGAACTTTCTGACTTCGGGCTCAGTGCTCTAACCACTTTGCCACTTAGTTGCCTCTGGTATAGCTTGCTCACGCTTAAAATAAAGCCACATTCAGGATTCAAGCATTCACTAATGTGGGGCAACGTGTGTCTTGGGGAATATGGAATCAGAGGAATGGGTTGCAAATACTAACTGTGTGACCTTAGGTGAGATACTTAAATCCCTTAAGCCTGTTTCTTCCTCTGTAAAAGGAGGGAGTTGAATTGGATAAGTTCTGAGATTCCTTCTAGATTTAAGATCTTATAATTATTATTTGAATTTAGCTAATCCTGCCTTGTCTCAGTCTTGTGCATGTATTTCCAAAGAGGTAAGCATAATGAGCCCGCTAAACTCTTAGAATATTCCCTTCAAACAATTGTGAAATAACTCCTCAAATCAAATTTTGGAGTGGCAGAGACAACAAAAGGTCAGAGTAAGACATTTTTCTAGCCTAAGACTATTTAGAAGGTCACCAGAAGAGGTCTGTGACACTGGAGTGGGTGCTCACCCAAA
The DNA here is from genome assembly GCA_023553655.1 of Myrmecobius fasciatus. Classification (NCBI taxonomy): domain Eukaryota; kingdom Metazoa; phylum Chordata; class Mammalia; order Dasyuromorphia; family Myrmecobiidae; genus Myrmecobius; species Myrmecobius fasciatus. The sequence continues at coordinate 12,643 of JAJPUD010014308.1, forward strand.
AGGCTTGTGGCAGCAGTAGTGAGCCTTGGAGATATTTGTAACAATGGAAGCAGTACTCAGCCTAGAAACAAAGGGAAGGGTGTTGAACAACTGGTTCGAAAGAGATTAGAAGGTATCCTTTGCTGACACCCAGTTCTGGGTCTCAGGTTCAGTGTGAGAAGAGTACTTTGTGTGGGTCACAAGGGAGCAAGGGTCCTGCTAGAATTTGTGGCTGCAGGAGAGCAGGAGTCCTTCCTGGGTAAAGACCACAATATAGACCAGGAGAGCAATAACTACACCTCTTCTCAAATCATATCACTTTGGAAGCACCAAAAACTCACAGACCTCCAAAACTAGCTCTGAAAATAGCAGCATGAAAAAGACTGAAGTTTAGGACAGTACCTCCCCACACACAGGTGAGCAGAGCCAATAAAGTTCAAAGTCAATAAATAGGCTGGAAAATGAGCAAACAATAACAAAAACGAATTATGGGAACAGGAAAGACAAAGATAAAAACTCAGAAGACAGTAACATGAAAACAACTACAACTAAGGCTTTAAAGAAAAATTGCTAATTGGACATAAATCCAACAAGAATTCCTGCAAGACTTAAAGAAAGAGATAAGAGTAGCAGAAGAAAAACTGGAAAAAGAAATTAGAGTGGTACAAATAATTATGAAAAGAGGATTAATAGCCTAGTAAAAGAGGAACAAAAATTACTGAAGCTGATTGAAACTTAAAAAAAAATAAAATAGGTCAAATAGTAAAAGAGGCAAAAAAAATTCACTGAAGAAAAGATCTCCCAAAAAGCAGAACTGGCCAAATGGAAAAAGAGATACAAAAGTTAATTGAAGAAAATCATTCTCTTAAAAAATAATAATAGCTTTTTATTTTCAAAATACATGCAAAGATAGTTTTCAGTATTCACCCTTGCAAAATCTTGCGTTCCCATTTTTTTTCTCTTTCCTTTCTCCCCACTCCTCTCTCGTACACAGCAAGTAACCAGGTTAAACGTGTGCAATTCTTCTAAACATATTTCCACTTTCATTATGCTACACAAGAAAAAATCAGATCAAAAAGGGGAAAAATGAGAAAGAAAAAAAGCAAGTAAACAAAAACAAAAAAGGTGATCCCCATTCAATCCCCATAATCCTCTTTCTGAATGCAAATGGCTGTCTTCATCACAAGTCTATTAGAATTGGCTTGAATCAGCTCAATGACGGGATCCAAGTCCATCACAGTTGATTATCACATAATTTTGTTGCTGTGTACCGTGTTTTCTTGCTTCTACTTATTTCATTTAGCATCAGCTCATGCAAGTCTCTTCAGGTCTTTCTGAAATCATCCTGCTGTTCATTTCTTATAGAACAATAATATTCCAGTACATTCATATACATAACTTATTCAGTCATTCCCCAGCTGATGATCATCCACTCAGTTTCCAGTTTCTTCTCACAAGAAAAAGAGGGCTACAACAAACATTTTTGCACATGTAGTTCCTCTTTCCCTTTTTTATTATCTTTTTGAGATACTGACCCAAGGATATGCACAGTTTGAGAGCTCTTTGGGCATAGTTCCAAGTTGCTCTCCAGAATGGTTGACTCATTTCACAACTCCACCAGTAATGTATTAATGTGCCAGTTTTCCCACATCCCTTGGAACATTTATCATTTTTTTCCTGTCAGCCAATCTGATATGTGTGTAGTGGTATCTCAGATAAAAAATAATTTTTATTTCTTTAATCAATAGTGATTTTGAGCATTTTTTCATATAACTAGAAATGGCTTTAAAGAAAATAATTCTTTAAAAATTAAAATTGAGCAAGTTGAGCTAATGACTTTACAAGACATCAAAAAAATAATAAAGCAAGGTCAAAAGAATGAAAAAATAGAAGAACATGTGAACTCTCTCACTGGAAAAACAATCAGGATCATCCAAGATTTAGCAGCTTCTGCATGTAAAAGAAGCAATGAGCTTGGAATATGATATTCCAGAAGGCAAAGGAGCTAGCATTACTACCTAGCAAAACTGAGCATACTCTTTCTAGGAGAAAATGGATATATAAATAAATAAAGGACTTCTAAGCATTCTTGATTAAAAGTCCAGAGTCAAATTAAAAAATTGACCTCCAAACATAATATTCAATAGAGCCAGAAAAATATAAATATGAAAGAAACATAAGGGACTCAATCAAGTTAAAGCCCCAAGAATTTTATCATTATTAGGGTAGTTAAAAGGAATGTACATAGAGAGAGGGAATGGATGTGAGTTGAAGATGATAGAATGATACCTTAAAAAATAAAATTAAGGGATGAAAAAGTGATGCACTGAAGGAAGAGGTAGACTGGGTAAATTATCTCACATAAAAGAGGTACAAAAGATTTTTTATAGTGGAGCAGACGATGGGGGAAATGGGAGGAAGTAAACAAACCTTAATTTCATCAGAATTGGCTCAAAGAGGGAATAACACACACACTCAATTGAGTTTATAAATATACCTTATCCTTCAAGGAAGTTGTAGGGGAATTGGAAAAGAGAAAAAGGAATGGCAATATCAGGAAGATCAGATTGAGGAAAGTGGTGGTCAGAAGCAGAACATTTGTGAGAAGGGACTGAATGAAGTGAGAGAGAAGGATAACTAGGGAGACAATAGAATGAAAGGAAACACATAGTAATCATAATTGAAAAAATTTACAGCAAATTTCTCTAATAAATGCCACATTTTTTAAATATGTAGAGTACTTACTCAAATTTATAAGAATACAAGTCATTCTGCAATTGATAAATGGTCAAAGGATATGAACAGGCAATTTTTAGATAAATAAAGCTATCTCTAATTATTTGAAAAAAATTCTCAAAATCACTACTGATTAGAGAAATGCTAATTAAAACAACTCTGAGGTACCACCTCACACCTATTAGAAATGACAAATAGTGAGGATGAGGGAAAATAACTTAATAGAACACTTTTAAACTGTTAGTGTAGTTATGGATTTGTCCAATCATTCTAGAAAACTATTTGAAACTGTGTCCAAAGGACTATAAAATCGGACATTCCCTTTGACTCAGCAATATCACTTTTAGGTCTGTACTTCAAAGAGATAAAAGGAAAAGGAAAAGGACCTATAAATGTGAATATAATTGTAGTACATCTATTTAGGGTGTTAAGGAATTGGAAATTAAGGAGATATACACCAGTTGAACAATGTCTGAAAAAGGTATGGTATATTATTATGATAGGGTAGTTTCAGAAAAAAATAGCAAGACTTATATGAACTGATTCAAAGTGAAGTGAGGAGAACCAGGAAATCATTAAACACTGTAACAATAATGTTGTGATGATAATCCACTGTGAAAGAGTTGGCTACTCTGACCAATATAATGACCCAAGAAATTTCTGAAGAACACATTATTAAGAATATTATCTACTTCTAGAGACAGAACTGATGAACTCTGAGTGAAAATTGAAGTATAGTTTGCTCACTTCAATTTTGGGGGGTTTTTTTTGTGCTGTGGCTAATATGGAAATATGTTTTGCATGATTTCACATGTGTAACTTAGGTGATTTTGTTTGCCTTCACAGTGAGTGTGGGAGAAGTGAGAGAGGGATTTTGAAAGTCTTTTAAAAAGAAAAGAATGTTAAAATAAATAATTCCTAAATTTTGAGGAAAAAAATACTTTTATTCTGATGTCTCCCATGTTCATTCATGTCTCTAATTCTGGCTTTATTTTGACTCTATGTCCACTTTAATTTACAGTAGAAATTCAAGTTCTTTCTCCTACTCTATGGTTTCAATCATCTGTCAATCACTCTTTCCTCCCCCATGAGCTTGGGGGAAGTACTGCACTACCTTGACCTATTATAATCATTATTAACTCTTCTTGTTCTAGCTTTTGTTAATTTTTAATGTATTGCCTTGCTTATTGATCAGAATTAATATCCATCATCACCAAGAAGTTTATTGATTGAATAGTCACCAGTTAGAGGGAAAGATGTTTGAAACACATATAGATGACATTTACATGACAATCATATGTATGTGTATACACACGCACACACACACATATATATATATATATAATTTTGTTTGACTCACAACAAATCTATGAAGTGAACAATAAAGATATTATTGGTGCAGCCCTGAAGTCAGGAGGAGCTGAGTTCAAATCTGGTCTCAGACACTTAACACTTCCTAGCTGTATGACCCTGAGCAAGTCACTTAACCCCTATTGCCCTAGCAGCAAAAAATAAAATAAAATAAAAAATAAAGATATCATTATCCCCATTTTATACACGAGGAAACTGAAACTCAGAGAGGCTTAGTATGGTGCTTGTGTTCACATAGCAAGCAAACAAGAGAAGTAGGTTTTACCCTACTCTCTTGCAATTCAAAGCCCAACACATTTTTTCACTAAACTTTAAAGATACAAGAGAAAGGAGAAAGAATTGATGTCCTGAGTTCCTGGACGGGGCAGGTAGGGACAATTCTTTAGCTTCTCCTAATAACCCATTATGGAGCTATCATCCATGAAATTATTTAATCCTTCTTGAGACTAATTCTATTTTTATCTGGTAATGCATTCCACACATTGGCTATCTAGTGTGAAGAGCAGTCCTTTTTGTTTGTCTTAGATCTATACCCTCCTCCTTTAGCTTATTTTGGTCCCTTGCTAAGGGATTAGTGGTAATTAGGGTAACCTTTGCTAACATACTAGGACAGGAAGGATAATTTTGGAAATAAATTCCAGGCTACGGGCAATTAGAAGGGGTGAGAATATTGTTTGAAATTATTCTAAAATCCTTTTGTTTTATAACACAAACCATAACACAATGTCCAACGTAAACATAATATTACAGATTTAAAATTATAAGGGATCTTACAAGACATCTACTTCAAAGCTTCTTAAATTGTGAGTCACCACTCCATATAAGGCTATGTAACTGAATGAGGAGGTCACAGGAAATTTGGCAACAGTAAAAGGTATCAAATATTCTGCCACAATTTCATTCTTTATGTAAAAATAAATAAGCACATCCATCTCATTAATATACAAATTGGCTTTTTTCTTTAATAGATGGTAAATTTATATATATATATATATATATACATGTACGAAAGAATTGTTTTAAAACAAGTTTCTTTATGATTTATTATCGATAAATATTTGATTTGTATGCCTATTTTATATACATATATGCCCAAAGTTGCATAAAAATTTCTCAGGTGAAAGGGGGCTGTGATTTTAAAAAATTTCAGTCCAGTATTTTCTTAATAGATCTAAATCTATATCTATATTTACATGTATATTATCTATATCTATTTAGTTGTATATGTATATGTGTTTGTATGTATGTTTGAATTATACACTCACACATAGATTCACACACACACATACACACTGATGGACCAACTCAATCATGTATTCATCAATTTAATATCATAGTATAGACAATTATCATTCTTTATCCATTTAGTTTTTCCTGTTAAGAATGTTAGGTAAAGTATCTTTTGAATAAAAAGAGGTTCAATAGTTTCATAATGGCAACTTATGACAACATAACACTTTAGGAATTTTTATAAAGCACATTCCTTACAACAACCTGGTAAAGGCAGAGGGATAATAGTAAGCTACATCTCAGGAGCACTGATTGCTTATAGGAATTTAGAATTCTCTTCTGAGAGAGAAATCTATACTGTTCCTGGTGGTGACAGTGGATGGAGTGCTGGGCCTAGAGTCAGAAAGTTTATTATTGATGTTCAGTTCTTTCAATCATGTGCAACTCTTCATGACCTCTTTTTGGGGTTTTCTTGGCAAAAGATATTGGAATGGTTTGCCATTTCTTTCTTCAATTCATTTTACAGATGAGTTAACTGAGGCTATCAGGGTTAAATGACTTGCCCAGGATCACACAGTCAGTCAGCATCTTAGGTAAGATTTGAACTCAGGTTTTTCTGACTACAAGCCTTGTTCTCTATCCACTATGCTACCTAGCTATTCCTTTTATGGTGACAGAAGTTAAAAATCCAGCCTCAGATATTTATTAGATGTGTGATCTTGGGCAAGTCACTTAAATTTTGCCTCGGCTTTTCCAGCTGCAAGATGGAAATAATAATAGTACCTAACTCACAAAGTTGTTGTAACAATCAAATGAGACAATAATTGTAAAGCGTAAGAGGTCATTTTTTAACTTTCTGGTTTGAATCGACATCATCAACCAACAGATAGAGAGAAGTGATAAGACCACTTGACAATCTCTGATCTTCTAAACTAATGGGTTAGAAAGTTTTGGCAACTTTGATTTGGCATTTTGGGTTGGGGATAGCAAATTTTTCCTCTCATTTCTAAACACCATAGATCTGGCTAAAGAAATTCCAAGTGTGATTGCATAGCCATTATGACACTGCCAGGAAGGAGGCATTTTTATCAAGCTAATCCTTTCAAATAAAATACAAATAGTAGATTAAAGAAAAGATCTGACTCTGCTGGATCTGTCTATTTTGTAAGATCAGTTTGGCTTTTTATATCCCAAGATAAATTTGATGATATTCCTTGTATTTTGTCCTTCTTTCTGCTCTCCCCCATAGGTCCCCAGCTGAGTATTAGAATTCACTCAGCAAAAGACATCCCTCTGAGCATCAGAAATTTCAGAATAATAACAAAGAAAGAGCTTTTGTTAATACAAGTTAGGGGTACTAGCTCTGGTTTTACCATTAACTGACTGAATGACTTCAGGCAAGTCAATTTACTTTTTCAGTTCTGGTTTCCTTATTTGTTAGAAGAAAATGTTGGTCTTTAGGTAGTGAAACTGCAATCTGCACATTGACTCAAGTCATTCACCTACATAAAAGCTAAACAATGATGAACTAGCCTTAAGGATGAATAAAGCTATGATCCAGAGGGTTCATTCTACCCTTTCTTCTTCCCTGCCACCATTGTCCGAAGTTTATTCTCTATTTTATCTTTCTTCCCTTTGTTGTCACACTGCTCCCCAGAATTTTTGCTCTCATGCTTCCCTCTTCATCTTTCTTTTTTCAGGGCATGCTAGCAAAAGTTTAATGCAAACATGACATTTTAAAGTTTATTTTACAAAACATTAAACATCTAATGCCTAGACAATTAACAAAACAAATCAAACCTTGATTTGATTTCTGAGGTATAAATTCTTACAGTGAAAATTTAATAACTGACTCCAGTTCTAGATAATTTCAGCACACTTTTGCTTCCTCCCTATATTATTCCCTCGGGGCCAGCCTCTCTTCAACTTCCTTGGAGATAATTGGCAAATGTGATGAACTTATTATATTATGCAATATAGGAATCTATCTTACCCAGTACCCTCTCTTCAATCCCTAGACTTAAAATAAGAGGTAACTATATTTTAAGGTTCAGAAGCAGAATTTAATTTCCCAGTGGTTCTTAGGATCTGTGATTATAGGTAGTCACTTAATCATTCCATCTAGATTTGCTCACCTGTACTTATTATATTATCTATCCTATAGAGTTGTGAGGGAAACATTTTTGAAAATGTTAAATACATAGAAGTGTGAGCTTTTGGTTATTTAATAACATCTACCCATACCCCAATACATCCAGAATTGTAATTTCATCCATTTGGAGAACTCCCAGTGTGGAAACTCTCTCCACCAATGAAGAACAATCAATCGATCAATCAAAAACATTTGAAATTATTCACTATGTATCAGATACAGTGTTAGGCACTAGAGATTTTTTTTAAAGTAAAGATAAAGGATCAGCTAGATGGTACAGTGAATAGAGTACTAGCACCAGACTCAGGAGGACCTGAGTTCAAATCTGGTTGCAGACCTTAACACTTACTAGCTATATGCTATAGACAAGTCATAACCCCAATTTACTTGCCCCCCCAAAAGAGAAACATACCTCTTAAATACAAAATTTGAAAATACCATTCTTAACTTGCAGGTCAAACACAAATGGGCAGTTAGCCAGAATTGAGCCCTGGGCTATAGTTTGCCAACCACTAGTATAGATGATATGTTTTTCAAATTTGTGAATAACATAAAACTATAACCAATACACTGAAGGCAGCATCACATTCCAAATCATCAAAGAATGTATAAGTTTGTCTTGGACATTAAGAAGTTGAGTAATTTGCTCATTTTCATATAGTAAGTATATTTTAGAGTGAAGAATAGAGGTTTTTTTCACTCCAGGCTAATATTTTAGTCATTCTACCATGCTACCTCTCAAGTATTAGCTAAGTAACTGGATTGCCCATTATTTTCTGATTCTATCCTGTTCTTTGCCGCCTTTTTTCCTGATGTAAATTGTTCTCTGTGCCTGATGTGGTCTTCTACTGCTCCATCTCTTGAGACTCTTCCCTTCACTCAAGGACTAGCTCAATATCATCTCATGATCCCCTGATAACTCTTCATCCCACCTCCCACCTTTGATAAGACACTTCAAGTCATATCCACCACACATCCTGTTTACCACAGAAACTTGTGCTGTTTATAGATTATATCTCTGAGCAGGAGCCCTCTATTCACCTGAACCTTAACCTTAACTTGGTCCAGTTCTTAAGAATGATAGACCTATTTTCATTATCTAAAATATCCTACATCTTCAGAAACTCATACGATCTTATGAGCAATCTTGGTATTCTAGCTACCATTAGATAGAGGCAAATGGTGGCACTGTGGATAAATGCTGGTTCTGGAGTCAGGAAATCTTGAGTTTATAACTGGTTTCAGACATGTTTCTAGCTAGGTGACATAGGACAAGCCAAAAAAAAAATCCAACAACCTCTGTCTCAGTTTCCTCAGTTGTAAAATAAATAGCATCTCCCTTGTAAAGTTGTGAGGATTAAATGAGATATTTGTTTAAGCATTTAGCATAGTGCCTGATATACAGTAAGTGCTATATAAATGCTTATTTCTTTTCCTTCCCTTTCACACTACCATTTGTCCAAGTGGCCAAGCAATATTTCCTTAGCAATTAATTTCGTCTAGAAGAAAAGTCATGGAGATTGTGCTCTAAGATCTGCACTCTAGTTCTCTCAGCAAAAGATTCAATGTTAGTGAGAGTAATTTCCCAGTACTTAGCAAAGCCTAGAAAGAAAGAGAGGCAATAAAGGCTTATAAAGTGAAAGTGAAAAGTATTCTTTAAATTACATTGTGCTCCCTGGTCAGATTACCACTCTGAATGAGCAGGAAATTTAGTGGAATATGACAATTGTTCAAATAGGAAAGGTGTGTTCATTTGGAAATGTTTTTCGAGTCCAATCACTGGTTTGTGCATTTGCTTGTCTCTTACAGTCCTGGAAATGAAGGCAGAAATGGGAGATGGAAACTTGTGGCCCAGATTTCTGACAGTGGCAGCAGTAGGATTAGTTTTTACTAACTTTGACACATGTTGACCATCTGCTTATTGACTTTTTAGGATATTCCTATATTCTGATATTAGAATCCAGAAGGATCACTCTGTAAATCATAGTATTAGAATTTCTCAATGGTTCTCCCTCTAATATCACCTAATGGTATATATTTGTGTTTAGGTACATGCAGTTTTCCCCAGCCCTATGAAAAGCAAATTTCTTCAGAGCAGGGAATGTTTTTGCTTTTCTTTATATGCCCAGTGTTTAAGCATAGTGCCTGGCACATAGCAGGTGCTTCTTGGTGATGGAGTGGAAGAGGAAGAAGAATTTCAAGAGAATTGAAAGGTGAACTAGGTGCTAATTTGATCCTGCACTATTTAGTATTTTCATTAATGACAGGTAAAAACATAGAACAAGAATTATCAAACTATACCTGAAGAGCCAAATCTGACCAAGTCACCTATTTTTTGTACTGTCTATATCTAAAAATGGCTTTTATATTTTAAAATACAAAAACATACCTCTTAAATACAAAATTTGAAAATACCATTCTTAACTTGCAGGTCAAACACAAATGGGCAGTTAGCCAGAATTGAGCCCTGGGCTATAGTTTGCCAACCACTAGTATAGATGATATGTTTTTCAAATTTGTGAATAACATAAAACTATAACCAATACACTGAAGGCAGCATCACATTCCAAAAAGATGTCAAAAGACTGAAATACTGGGTTGTGTCTGAGAATATAAAATTTAGTAGTAATAAAGTATTGAAATTTGGCCTAAAAGTGTTCATAAATAAAGATTAGGGAGATGTGGCCAGATTTCAGCTTCATTGAAATTTCAGTTTACTGTAAGTTCAGACTAAGTTATAATGAGATATCATTCTTTTCCTCACCCACCCATCCAAAAGATCCTATAATGTACTTGGACTGAAATAAGAAAGAAACTCTTCAACATTGATGAGGTAGTAGTCTTACTGGCTTTTTCCCTGTCAGACTGCATTTGCTGTACTGGATTCAGTTACAGGGGATAAAGGAAATTGATAAGCTGCAAAATTTCCAGAGGAGGAGTGAGTTTAAGAGTGGGCACCTAGTTTGGAGAAGACAGAAAATAGCATTTCATGACAAAATTTAAGTTTAACCCCCAATAGTTATTGATCCTAAATTATTCTCAATGTTTTTTTGTTCTGCTAACTCCTTTCAATAACAAAAAGACTGTTGTGAACTTCAGGGGTAATTTAATATTTGTCATTATTGTTGAGTTATTTCAGTCATGTCTGACTCTGTGATCCTTTTTGGAGTTTTCTTGCCAAAGATTCTTTGTAATTTCCTTTTCCAGCTCATTTTATGGAACAGGAAACTAAGGCAAACAGGGTTAAAAGATTTGCCTGAGATCACCCAACTAATAAGTGTCTGAGGCTGGATTTGAACTTAGGTCCTCCCATTCCAGTGCTCTACCACTGTACCACCTAGCTGCCCATATTATACTACTCAATATTCTGCAATTATTTGCTGTTAAAAGCATCATTAAAGAATTTTTTCCTTAAGCCCTTTGAACCATTATACTCTTTGGGAACCATTGACCCAAATAATAAATCATTTAACTCTTGGTGTCCTCATTTGTAAAATGTAATAGGAAAAAGTGGGGAAGGAAAGAATGATAGTAAGAAAGAGGGGTAAGTAATCGAAGAAATGGCTATGGTATAGTGATGTGAGAGGGAGAAAGGAATTGGAATGGATTTCTATATGGTGAGAGGAGGAGACATTAATGATAGGAATAAGGAGAAAGAGAATAGAGTAGGTGATTGATCATGGAATAATGGGTTTAGAGGTAGAAGGAAACACTGAGGTCATGTAATCCAACATTCTCATTTTGCAAATGAGAAAGCCAAAGCCTGAGTGGTCCTAGGACATAGTTAATTAGGGGTGAATGTGTGGTGGAAAAAAAATGAGAGAAAAAAAAGGGAAGGCATGATGGGAGAGAATAGGGACCGAAAAGGAAGGTGGAAGGAATGATTAAGGGGGTGAAATAGAAAAGAGGGGGAAGGGAGAGGAGTGACTGAAAGGGAGAAGATGGGGGGAGGGCTTTCAGAGAAGAGCTGATCTCTCAGAGCAGAGTGTAGGAGAGAGGTTACCATGGCAACAGAGAGTGAAATCAATGTTCAGCTTTGGATAAGGAAGTAAATCACCACCAGTCACCTCCCCTGACCTTCCCTTCTTTATAGTGAGGGGGAAGACCCTACTCTATTTCCTTTGCCTACAGCCCCCAAGAGAAATTGGTGATAAGAGATTCCGTGGGCCAGAGTACTATACATCCAAATCACAGTACCCTAGGAACTCATCTGCAGAGATGAAGGACTGAAACACAGTAGAAATTCTACTAGCCCCTGTAATAAAAGGAACCGGGTTCAAATTATGCCCCTGATGCCTTCTATCCATGTAATCTGGGCAAGTGATTTAATCTCCCTCATAACCTCATCTGTAGAATTACAGGGCTGGATTAAATGACCTTTCTGGAAGTTCTAGATCTGTAATTCAGCTATATCTGTGATGGACTCCTCCCTATTTATTGGGTTTTTATTGACTCCCAGAACTTCTCTGAATCTCAAGTTGGTTCTAGGATGTCTCCATGGTTCCAAGGATAAAGATTGGAGAGAGAATAATTCCCCTAAAATTTGAGCTCAAAACATTCATTTGTCAGATAACAATTTTCCTTAAAAGATACCAAAGTTTAATGACCTATAAGCCAGTCAATAAGCCTTAATTAAGCATTTGCAACATGTTAAGCACAGTGCTGAATGCTAGGCACTTAGATATGAAAAAAGGAAAACCCAGCAATTGTCCCCAAGAGCTCAAAATCTAATGTGAAAAAACCTAAGTTCAATGTGAGAAATTAATTTGATATCACAGCCCAAATAATCTATAGCGATCAGATTGGACTAAGAAGGGATATCTTAGACTAATGAGGAAGGAGATAAGCATTTATATAGCACCTACTAAGTGCCAGGCATTTTATAAATATTAGTTCATCAAATCTTCACAATAATCCCAAAAGATATATGCTTCAAGATTCTCATTTTACCATTGGAGAAATTGAGCCAGAAGTTAAATGACATGGCTAAAATGGTGCAATTGGTAAAGTATCTGAGGCTGGATTTGAACTCAAGTCATATGCCAGGCCTAGTGCTCTGTCTGCTGCACTATCTAGCTGTCCCAAGTGATGTTCTTGTTTTATTCCCTTCTAGTCAGACCACATTTGGAATATGTATTCATTTCCTAAGAACTACTGTTTTGTTGTTATAGTGATTATTCAGTTATTTCAGTGTTGTCCAATTGTGCATGATCCCATTTGGGATTTTCTTGGCAAAGATATTGGAGTAATTTGCCATTTCTTTCTCCAGCTCATTTTACAAATGAGGAAACTGAGGCAAATAGAATTACTTGATTTACCCAAAATCATACATCTAGTAAGTGTCTGACACTAGATTTGAAGTCATGAGCTCAGTGCTCCATTGAACAACTTATCTCCCCTGTTACACTTTAGGAAGGGCTTTGATAAACTGAAAAGTGACCAATGGAGGACGATTTCAATGTCTTCCTAGGCTCTGAGACTAGTTCCTTATCTATTGTGCCAAGCTGTCAGCCCTTTGCTCATAACAGTCACTTAACAAATATACACTGAATTAAATTTGTGTAAATTAAGCAATCAGATTTGATGGTCATTCTGGCAAAGGCAGTTTTGATGAAGAAGGGGAAAAGGGGAGATTGTCTTTGAGCATGAGAGGAGGGGGGAAGTCTTGGAGTGAGGATATTAGAAAGTGGGTTGAAAGAGTAAAGATCAATTTCATTCATTTCCTAATTGACCTGTATTTGGCTCTGATCAAGATCTAGTGACTTCAGATTGGAGCAAAAGAGAATTATTGCAAGTAAGGAATCAAGCTGCCCACAGTTAAACTAAGGAGTTGCCTAAATAATTGAAGCCTTCTCATTCCTGGTCATCCTTAGAGACAAAGCCCTGTCTCCCTACAACAGTACCTATAATAGCTTCCTATTATATCAGATCCCCTAATCTTTCACCTTGGGGCACATCTGATCACAGGAACATCTTTCTAGATCCAAAACAGATCTCAAGGATCAACTAGAGCAACAACTCCATTTTACAGTAGGAGAAACTGAGGCCAGTGATTTTATTGATCTTGATCTTATTGATAGCATCAGAATTTGAACTCATGCCCACTGACTCTTAAACTAGTGTTTTTCCCCCTACTGCACACTTACTAGCCAGGGAAAAGAAAATATTGGGCCGATAATAAAATAACAAAAAAATTAACCAAGCTGACTGGAGAGAGGCTTGCTGTTTTTTTTTTTTTTTTCTGGTGGGGGAGGGTGTCAGGACAGAGATGAAGGGGGAGTGTAACATTTTATGAGGGCTAATGAGTGAAGAGAATGAACCACATACATTTCACAAGTTGGAAAAGATTTCCAGAAAATAAAAGTTGCCAAAAGACAGCATCTCCCAGGGCATACAGTCTGGAGCAGCCTGTGGGTTCTGAAAAGCCTGTGGGTGGGATGCAGTCTTGTAAGGAAAAGGAAAATGTGTCTTTGCCACTGAAGAAAATATGACAAGATATGTCTAACGAGCTCATGAATGCCAACTTTTTGCTGTCTTTTTTTAATAAATAAAATGAGAGAAAGTTTTAGAACCTGAGGTTTCTAAGTGAAAGGTTTCTCTTTAAGGAGGATAGAAATGACATTACTTACATATTGCAGGCGGTCCCAAAGTTAAAACATGCTGTTGGATTGATGGCAAGTATACAGTGTTGGAGAAGCCTGGATCTTAGGACTTGGTTGGGGACCTAAGGAAGGACAAATCCCTGAGGTCAAAATCAGGGTTGGGGTAAGAAGGAAAGCAGAGAGATATAATAAAAAGATTATTGGTTTGGAATCAGAAAACAGTTGTGGGTCTATTTCTAATCTCTAGCTATGGCACACTGGACAAATCACTTCCCCTAGACTTCAGCTTCTTCATCTATAAGATGAAAAGTTATATTAAACTCCCTTAACATTCCATGATGTGGATTATTATTTATCATTTATTAATATTGTGTGAATCTAATTTATGTTTGCATCTGGACCTTAGTAACTCTCTCATAATGCTACAGATGTCAAGGAATTTTGGGTTCCCCACGGTCCTAAATCCATTCAAAACATTCTTGTTTTGGGTCTCCACAATCAGGACATGTTTTGGGTCATTCCAAGCTTGTGTTTTGAGTTCCTTTTGCATTATTCATGTGCAGATATCTTTGTCAAAATCCAATATAATATAAATTTTTTAGAACCTGAGAAAGGAAGCTACCCCTTCTCTATCTGTCTCTGTCTGTTTCTATCTCTGTGTCTCTGTGCCTCTCTCTCCTTCCCTCTTTCCCTTTCTCTTTCTCCCTTTCTCCTTCTATATCTCCCCCATTCTCTCTGTGTCTCTGTCTCTCTGTGTCTCTGTCTCTCTCTGTGTGTCTCTCTGTCTCTTTCTCTCTCTCTGTCTCTGTCTCTGTCTTTCTCTCTTTCTCTCTCTCTCTCTCCATGAAATGACCTAATAAATTTCTTTGTAAACTTCTTTGGGTTTTGGAATTATTTCTCACAACTAACAATGATTCTAGGAGAAGAGAGGAAAAGAACTTGTTCAGGATGCAGGATTTTTTTCATTGAGGCCAAGTTAAAAGGAAGCAGGATCTGAAATGTAAGAACCAGCAAATGAGTTCTTACTACTGCTAGTTAGTTATCAGATCTATTTATTAAGCCATCTTCACTCATTCAAGTTCTCCAGATTAGTGTCACTGCTTGGCCTGTGCTTCTCTGCATGAATATGACCCCTAAAAGGAGTCCTAGAGACTAGAAGGGACCTTTTTGTTTTACTTATAATGGTTTAGGTAACTTTTCCAGGGCCCATTTAATGTTAAATTCTTTCACTTGTGTTTCAGTTGGAGTTTTCTTGGCTGAGATACTGGAGTGGTTTTCCATTTCTTTCTCCATCTCATTTTATAGATGAGAAACCTGAAGTCAACAGGTTGAAGTGTTTTGTCAAAGCTAGTTGTGTCTGAGACCAGACTTGAACTCAGGGCCCTCTGACTCCAGGGCTGAACCATGGTCTTTGGTAAATAGCTAAAGACAGTATTATTTAGTCATCCTTTTTTTCTCTGAAAGACAGCATGCTATTGTGGCACCATATATGTCCAAATGTACCATCAGGTATAGAGGATATTCAAAGGGAGACTGGATGAATTTGTAGAACGTGCAGTTTGCTGCTTTTCAGTAAAATTTGACTCATAGACTCTCATCCAAGGCAGAATCATCTGTAAATTAGTCAACCATGATAAATACAGAGGAAGTTTGTGTCCTCCTAGAGCTTATGGGACACATATTAGAGAAAAATGAAGTGATAAATTATGTGGTATGGACATTGAATGGCATAGAAGTACCAAAAAAAGAGCCATATGGTTTGGAGTAGTTGGGAAAATTTGATGATAAAGTGCCGCTTTCAACAGGACTTGAAGGCAAGGACTTGGATAAGCCAAAGGGAGCAAAGATGATCAAAAGTCTGGAAGTGGGAACGAACATGATGGCTATAGATAACTAGAGAGGAGAAATAATGAGTCATAGTGAGAGAAAAGGCTAGATGAAGGGGATGAGACCAGTTAACAGACCTTGTAACAGCCAGAGTTGTTGGGAGACAATGGCTAATCATTGCATTTTCTTGAATCTGGGAGTGAGAGGATGATGATACTGTTTTAGGAAAATTGATCTGATAATACTGTGCAGAGAGAAAAGCCAAAAAGCAGGGAGAATCCTTGAAGGTCTTCAAAAAAGAATACTTCCTAGTAACCCATTCTAACACTTTTTATCTCTTCATTGTTTACCAGATCTGTTAAAATAGAGCTTGGGGGATAGAAGGTAGTTTATCCTTCATGGCTTTAATGCCACTTTTTATAATGGAAAAAAACATTAGATTTCATGTAAAAGGACACATGTTCTAATCCTATTTCTTACTATCTATGTGATCTTGGATAAATAACTTGGACTTTCACAAATGTTTCTAGACTAGATAATTTCTAGGATTTCTTCTTGACCTAAAGCCTTTTATCCATTCTGGATTCAGAGTAGCAGTTCTAATTTCCTAGAGAAGCTGAATATTCTTTCCATTTCTACCTCCAGCTCCCAAGGACTGTTTTTAGGGGGGGAGGGAGAGTCCTATTTTTATTATCACAAAGCACCACAATAGAAATCAGGGCACTTGGATGTTAATCCCTACTGGGTACTACTTTGCTGTGTGACCTTGGACTTGACCTCTCTGTGTGTCAGTTTTTTTCATCTGTAAAACAACATTGATATCTTCTTATCTGTCTCAAAGAATTTTTATTTATTATTTATTTATTTTTTGCTGAGGCAATTGGGATTGAGTGACTTGCTCAGGGTCACACAACTAGGAAGTATTAAGTGTCTGAGGTTGGATTTGAACTCAAGTCCTCCTGACTTGGCTAGTGCTCTCTCTACTGTGCCATCTAGCTGCCCCGTATCTCAAAGAATTTTAACAAAAATTTAATGGTATTACAGATAAGAAAGTACTTTAAAAAATATAGCACTCCATGAAATTGCTAAACAAGGCCAAAATTTCACTCCTGTAAGAGAAACCAATTTTGAGGTCAGAGAATAGGACATTTCATTGTTGTCTCTGCATCCCAATGCTTGACACGTAATAGTTGCTTAATAAATGCTTGTAAATGGATTGGTTTTCATTTATGATTTCTTCATCTCTCCTGTAAACATTGCCCAGAAAAATTCCCCACAAATGACACGCCCCCATGGCTTCTGAGTATAAATTCCAGATGCAAGAGACACACAAACAGATAAAAGCCATGCTTGAGGTTTAAGCAGGGTTACACATCCTCAGAGAAGGGCTGGTGTTTGGAAAGCAGTTTTACTGATCCTTTTGGGTTATCCACTTAACCTCCTTGGACCTCAGCTTCCTTATCTCCAAAAGAGAGGGCTGGACCAGGTGGCCCCTAGAGTTTCTTCCCATCCTAGATTTCTGACCCAGTGATCCTTTAGACTGAATATCTGCAAGGAAACAAGTTAGATTCACCATCCTTTAATGACAAGGCTGTTTTGGGGAGGGATTAGTGAAAAAAACTGGAGAAGTGATGTGAGGGAAGGGTGCATATTCTGCAATTTAAAGGAGTGGACAAAAGATAAGAGGAGCATAAAGGAAATCCAAATGATTCCTGCTTTTTTCTCATCCCCACCCCCAGGTTTTTAGCATTTATAGTTTGCAATCCTCAATGCTCCATGATAGATCATTGTAAAGGTCACCAAACCCTCAACATGAGACCCTAATTTCCCATTCAGCAAGACCCCCGTGCACTGAGAAATCTATATTTCAAATTTAAATTTAAATACAATTTAAATTTCAACTATTTTCAAATGCTTTTGCACACACACACACACACACACACACACACATACCCCTTTCTTGCTTGTGGCTACTTCTAAGAAACAAAACCATTAACTTTTGCCTTCCCACAGAAATCTCCCTTTAGTTTGCTTCTAAGGTTTTAGCTAAAGAAGAAATGACCTTCAGGGGTAATTCTGGGAGATTCTTCCTCTCTCCCTCCCTCCCTCCTCCCTCACCCCCACGGAGGAAGGAGCGAATCACTGGCCTGCTCCCATAGCTCTACTGAGAGATCTTTTGTACCATAAAATCAGAGTTGGTTCAAGGATATAATTTTGTGCTTTAAAAGTCAATCGCTCATGTTCCCTGCTGAACAATACCCATTTGAAAGGACCAGTCTGAGACTGAAGGTTCAATAAGCTTTCGGTAAATATTCTTTCTGATGTGCAGCCACCTTCCTGTGAAGGGATATGACATGGACAGAACTGCAGCAAAATGGGCAGATTGAGGAAGAGATAATTTTACACAGAAAAGGTTCCTGGAAATGGGGGTGGGGAAAGACTATCTGGTCCTTTTTCTTTCCTGGTAAGGACTTTAGGTAAAGAACATCCTTCTCCCAGATTGTCCACTGCATTCATAGATTGTTAATTTAGAGTTAGAGGGATTTTTTCTTGTGCCTTATCTCTGTTGGTTATATCCTATTTATCCTGTATATAGTTGTTTTTTTCTGGCTATGTAAGTGGAAAAAAGAAAGGAAACTGAGGCCTTCTATGGCAACTCAGACTAGTTTTTTTCTAGCTATTCACCTATAAAGGGTTGCTAGGTGACACAGTATATCCAGTCCTGGTATCAAGAAGATTCATCTTTCTGAGTTCAAATCTGGTCTCAGATGGCTGTGTAACCCCATAGAGTCACTTAATCCTGTTTGCCTCAGTTTCCTCATCTGCAAAATAAACTGGAGAAAGAAATAGCCAAACTACTACACTACCTTTGCCAAGAAAACCCCAAATGGGATCACAAAGTGTCAGACATGACTAAAAAACATCAACTCATCTATGTCTCTCCCGTCATAGACTTGTGAATGACTATATCAGAAGGCACTGACTATATATATATTATATATATACACACACACACACACACATATATATATACTATATGACATGTACTATAAGTGAGAAAACGAGGATTCAGAGAGCTAGCATAACTTGTCCACAGGCATAGAGCTAGTTCTCAACAGAACTGAGACAAGGGCCCAGGTATCTTGAGTCATAGGTGAGCATTTTTCCCATTTTATTAAAAAGCCCCTTTGAAGAGTTGCTTTCCAAGTCTTCAGAACTTACTTAGTGGAACTTGCAGGTATACTTATGTAGCCTAATTACCCAACTAACCTTCATTTCTGTGGATCTCTATGTGGACATAAATGGATAGAAAGATAGATGATAGATAGATAGATAGATAGATAGATAGATAGATAGATAGATAGATGCATTGAAGGATGTTTGCATCTTGTTCTGTAGACCAGGACTTCTTAAACTTTTTCCACTCATGACCCCTTTTTGTCCAAGAAATTTTTACACAACCCCAGATGCATAGGTATATAAAATATGTATACTATATCATGCTGATAATAAAGTATAATTTTGTGACCTCCACATTCAGTTACACAGTGCCATGTGGGGTCATAACCATAGCTTAAGAAGTTTTGCTGTAGATAATCAAGTTATCTTTTCACATTAAATCATGACAGTGTTTACCTGACAATTTCACACTAAATTTGTAAGCTTTCTAAAAACAAAAACAATTTTGAACAAAACCTATGAACATTTTGCACTATATAAAGTATTTGCTTTTAAAATGCATACATCAATGATCTAAATAAATCTGTCATCCAATTTTTATGCTAAGAAAATTCAGCATAGAAATGAAAGACTGGTTATTTTGCAGATACAAAAACTTGAGGCATTTGATTTGCCCAAGGACAAATTGCTAGTTAAGGGGAAAAACTGAACCAGAATCATGGTTTCTTGATTTTTAATACAGGGATCTGTCAAATCTAGTCAGTCACCTCTAACACCATGTACCTAGTCCAGCTCTTTGGCTGCTTCAAAAATTGTTCGATGAAGAATTTCTCCCTGGCTTCCTTGCAAATTGTGGAATTATGAACTAACTACTAGTTCTATTTCTGAAGTGTGTATCATGATCAATGCATATGATAGCAGCACAGTGATAAGTCCACAGTAAAGGTACCCGCTTAAAATTCAATATTTGAAAAATGTCAATTTGTACAAAAGAAACTAAGATAATTGTTCTTTAAATCTAGAAATTTCCTATATTTAAAATGGTTTAGCCACTTGGTCAACAAGCATTTATTAAGTGCTTACTATGTGCAGAGACCTGGAGAAACAAAGAAAAGCAAAAGAGAAAAACTTGGGCACTCTCCTCAAGGAGTCTATATTTTAAATTTTATTTAGAAAAGTTTTTGAAGAAAAAATAACTATGCTAAAGATTTGAGATTTTCTCCAAATCAACTAAATGCCAATCTATGATTTAGTTTTAAGGAGTTAACCTAATGCTCATAGAAGTTAAGTGGAGGCAATTCTTTATCCCCTATGTCATGTTGCCATTAAGAGAACACATAAATCACAAAACTATAGTAGGTATGAACCAAAAGAATTTATAATGAAAAGATATGCATTCCAAGAAGATGCAATGTCTGCCTTTCCTCTGTATAGCACCAAAGAAAGGCAGATACACATGCCCAATAGAGAGAAGATAAAATTGATTGGTGAAGTGATCATAAGGAATATGTAATCAGATGGCCACAATGCTATGAGGTGAATACATAGGTGTTCCAAGACCAAGAAGGAAATGGTGGCAACTTTCAGTGATATGAAGAATGCTAAAGGAGCCACAGAATGGTACTAAGATATGGGGAGGCAGATCAAGAGAGCTTTAGGGAGTGGTGACAGGGGTATGAATACTGGTCTTGGACCAGGAGCCTGTGGAACTCATTAACCATGGACCAACCTTGGAACCTAAAATTCAGTTGACAAGGCATTGTTCAGTCTTTTCACTCATGTTTGACTCTTCTTCTTTGGGGTTTTCTTGGCAAAGATATTGGAGTGCTTTATCATTTCCTTCTGCAGCCCATTTTACAGATGAAAAACTGACTTGTCTAGGGTCATACAGCTTGAACGTGTCTGAGGCTAGATTTGAACTCAGGAAGCTAAGTCTATCCACTGAACCATTGTGCTGCTCAAATAAAACATAGATGTTGGCAACTATGAGTTTATATCAGGGGATTGTGAACTTGGAAAGGAAAAAAATTACATCTTTATGTTGAGTAACCTAAAGGTATTCTTCTAAGAAGGGGTCCATAGGCTTCATCAGACTTCCCAAAATATTCATTTTTCAAAAAAGAGTGAGAATCTCTAATTTACCTAGGATGGAAGGAAGGAACAAAGGAAAGCAAGGAGGAAGGGAGGGAGGGAAAAGGAAAGAAGGAAAGAAAACAAGGAGGGAGGGAGGGAGACAAAAAAGAAGGGAGAGAGAGAGGGAGTTGGGAAGAAAAGAGGGAAGGAAAGAAGCAGGGAAGGAAAAGAAGAAGGGAGGAGAGAAAAGGTGGGCGAGCAAGAGGGAGGAAGGGAGGAGGAAGGAAGAAAAAAAGGAAGAAAGAAAGGAAGAAAGGGAGAAAGGAAGAAAGGAAGGAAGGAAGGAAGATAGAAAGAAAGAAAGAAAGAAAGGAAGGAAGGAAGGAAGGAAGGAAGGAAGGAAGGAAGGAAGGAAGGCAGGCAGGCAGGAAAAGAAAGAAGCAAGCATTTATTAAGCACCCAATTAAACAAGGAACTATGCTAAGCACTTTTATAAATATTACTTCATTTGATTCTCACACCAATTCTTTTTTTGGGGGGTGGGGGTGGGGGAGTGGTGGTTAATGGTATTTTATTTTTTCCAAATATATGCAAAGATAGTTTTCAACATTCACCTTTGGAAAACTTAATGTTTCAGATTTTTCTCCCTCTTCTACCAATTCTTCAGGGTAGATGCAATTATTATCTTATTTTGCAATTGAGAAAACTGAGGAAGACAGAGGTTAAATGACTTATTTAGGGTCCCAAAGCTAGTATAATGAGGCTGGATTAGATGCTAGATCTTCTGACTCCAGACTCAGCAATCACCTGCTGTTTCACTTTACAACTACTGCCTTGTCTAAAAGGCTCCATCTCTTTTCTGTTCTTTCTTGCCTTATTAAAATACAGAAATACTTCTTTTAGCCTTGGAGATTTGGGGGGGGCAGTTTCTGTTTTCCTTAGGGGAGAATCCCATAGAGAAGCAAAATGATCCCTAAAGACCCATTAAAAATTGAAAATCCAATTTGTTTGTAAGAGGTCAGAGTATAGAACTCTCATTATGAAAAGGACCATATTTATGAAATCTAGGCTTCTTGTTTTAAATAAGGGGAAACTGAGGCTCAAGGAAGAGAAGGGATTGATCCTAGATCATAAGGCTCTCTTGAACACAGCTATAAGTGCAACCAGATGTTTATTGCCCAGGCCATTCTAAGAGAGCATACATTTGTGCTGCTTATATTTATGTAAGGAGGAAGGACAAGTTTGATTTAGATAATCAATCAACCAACTTACCCTGCTTCTAACCTGTTGATTGATTGCTCAATCAACCCCAACTATTATATTTATATTGTATTTTAATAATTTATTTTGCCTTACATTTCTATTTGGAGTTATCAATTCCTGAGGTTTATTTGCAATGAGTTAGCAAAATCACAGCAAAGAGTAGTTCATAACAAAGTGGCCTCACTGGCACGAATAAGGTTAAGAAAGAGTAACTCTAGGGTGCATATCTCTCTCCAATGAATGACTGTGATCTTGTGCAGAGAAAGGTGAATAGCTCTTTGGGCTGATCTCCCAGAAGCATTAATAGAGTGAGGAGAGATCACCAAGATAGGTGAAGTGAAAAGGCAAAAATACATGGCTTCCTGTTGGTCTGATCTCACCAGAGAAGTGCAAAGCTCATATCTGGGGATGGGCAATGGCTATTTTGAGGCCCCTGGGACTATGGGATCAATAGCTACTAAATGGAAGGTGGGCACCTCGGTTAACAAGCCTCCACAAGGCAGGTAATTTACTCCTAGTCAGGGTGAATCAATGTTTCTCTTCTGCTAAATTTTAAATGCACATTTAAGCCAGCACTTTTGTATTATCAGATTCATCCCATGGTCTGTCCAAATTTGCCACATTTGTGACTGTTTCCTACAAATTCTTAGCAAAGATCTTTCTTAATCCAACATTCTCCAATTTCTTTTATAACAGCCACTGGAACAATTTTTCAATGCAGGGTCATCATCTCTCCAGCACGTTCTATGATTTTAATCCTTTCATAGACATTTCTTATCTAAGCCTTTAGAACTAAATGTATTTTATTTTTCCAAACACACATAAAGACAGTTTTTAATGTTTTTTGTAAAATTTTGTGTCCTAAATTTTTCTTTCCTCTCCCTTACCTTCCCCCTCCCCAAGACAGCAAGCTATCTGACATGTTCAAATCTTTTAAACATATTTGTCATGTTGTGCAAGAAAAATCAGACCAAAAGACAAAAATGAGAAAGAAAAAAACAAACAAAAAGGTGAAAATACTATGTTTTGATCCACATTAAGTATGCATATTTCTCTATTGGATGTGGATGGTATTTTCCATTCCAAGTCTATTAGAATTGCCTTGTATCGCCTCATTTTTGAGAAGAGCCAAGTCCATCACAAATCATCACATAATCTTGTTGTTGCTATGCAGAACTACATTTATATAAAGCTACATTGACTCTGGTTTCATGAATTTTGTGGCCCACTTTTGCTTATATGAGCATAAACCAAAAACACTCACATATAAGAATGCAAGCTTCTCAAGGGAAGAGATTGTTTTTGTTTTGTTTTGTTTTTTTAATTAAAACTTTTTATTTGCAGAACATATGTATGGGTAATTCTACAACATTAACCCTTACAAAGCTTTCTGTTACAAATTTTCCCCCCACTCCCCACCCTTCCCCTAGATGGCAGGAAATCCATTACATGTTAATTATGTTAAAATACTTGACAAATCGAATATATGTATACATATTTCCACACATCATTTTTGTGCAAGGAAAATCTATCTACAAGAAAAAAAATCAGAGAAAGCAAACACAATGCAAGCAAACATCAATCACGAGCATGAAAGTGTTATGTTGTGGTCTGCATTTCACACCCCTCTCTCAGGATGTATATGGCTTTCTTCACTGAACAATTGGAAGTGGCAGGGGTGGAGCCAAGATGGTGGAGTGAAAAGGTGACTTTCTGCCTCTCCTCTGATCTTCTCTCAAATCAACAATAAAATAAGCCTCTGAACTGATCTTCAAGTCAACGAACTCAGAAATATTTGGGCACTGCTTTCTGGAGAAATTCATATCAGGTTAGTCTGACTTGGACAGAAAGATAAATAGACGACTCCTGTGTAGGCTGGAAGTGAGGGTGGGACTCAGCTCAGCTCATCGTGGCAGAAATTCCAAACCCCAAACTCCAAATTCCAAACACCTGGAGTTTATCTGAGGCACTCGGGACACTCTGCCCTGATTGGGGGCAGGTGTTCTGGCAGACTTGCCTTGTTTAAGGAGTAATTCAGACTTAGTCTTAGCCCCCACAGGCCCAGCACCTTAAGTAAACTCGCTGAAGTGCCCCAGGGCAAAGCTTTTCAGCCGCCGTTTTTTTTTCCCTACCTTAAAGAGATATCCATGCTGTCTAAAAAAAATGAAGAAGCAAAAGAGAGCTCTCACCATAGACAGCTTTTATCAAGGCAAAGAAGCGTTGACCCCAGATACTGAGGTTCCTTTAGATAAAATACCAGAAAAAGGTATTAAAGACCATCACTGGTCATTTTTTTCAAAAGACCTTTCTGGAAGATTGCATAAAGAACCTCAAAAGAGAGCTGGAGGATAAATGTGAAAATAAACTGAAATCAGTGCAAGAAGGATACAATATCTTGCAAGAAGGATATGATGCCCTGCAAAAGAGATATGAAAAAGACACCAATTTATTGAAAAATAAAATTAGTGAAGTGGAAAAAGAGTGCAATGAACAAATTGGCCAGTTACAAAAGGAGCTTAAAAAGGTAACTGAAGAAAACAACACTTTAAAAATAAGAACTGAACAACTGCAAGTGAATGACTCAATAAGATTTCAAGAATCAAACAAAAACAAAAAAAATGAAAAATTAGAAGAAAATATGAAATATATCCTAGGAAAAACAACTGACTTGGAAAATAGATCTAGGAAAGACAATCTAAGAATTATTGGACTTCCTGAAAGCCATGATGAAAAAAAGAATCTAAACACTATGTTCCAGGAAATCCTGAAAGAAAACTGCCCTGAGATTGTAGAATCAAAGGGCAAAATCACCATTGAAAGAATTCACCAATGACCTCCTGAAAGAGACCCCAAAATTAAGACCCCAAGGAATATCATGGATAAATTTCAGGACTATAGCACCAAGGAAAAGATTCTGCTAGCAGCTAGAAAGAAAAATTCAAATACCAAGGATCAATAATTAGAATCACACAGGATCTGTCAGCCTCCACACTGAAGCATCGAAGGGCCTGGAACCAGATATTCCAAAGGGCAAAGGAACTCGGATTACAACCAAGAATAACCTACCCAGCTAGAATGATAATTATCCTCCAGGGAAGAAGATGGTCATTCAATGATATAGGTGAATGTCACCTATTTCTAATGAAAAGACTGGATCTGAACAAAAAATTCGACACCCAAACACAGAATTCAAGAGATGCATAAAAAGGTAAAAAGGAAAGGACTCTTGAGAACTGTATTTCTACTAGGGGGATGCTTAAAGTTTGGGGTATAATTAACTAGATATTACTTTGATAATATGAAAAAGAGAACTAGAGGGGAAAAGGTTGTCATACTGGGGAAAAGAGGGAAAAAGTGGTAAAATAAGATAAAAAAAAAAGGAGGTAAAAACAAGGTAAAATCACTTGAAGAGGCAAAGAAAACCTAATATAATTGAGAGAAAGAGGGGAGGGAGATGAGCACTGTGTAAATCTTACTCTCATCTGGTTGGGCTCTAAAAGTGTATATCAGACATTTGATTTCACATAGAAACTTGTCTGTTGCTAGAGGGAAGTGGGAGGGAAAGGAGGAAAAGTAAGGGACAAACTAATAGAAGGGAAAATAGAAGAATCAGGGGAAAGGAGTAAAAACAGGGGGAGGGATCTTAAGGGTGGAGTATTGTTTGGAGGAGGGGTCATCAAAAGCAAAGTACTGAGGAGGGGGGAGGGAGAAAGGGGAAAGGAAAGGGCAAAACATAACTTGGGTAAATAAGATGGCAGGAAATAAAGAATTAGTTATTCTAACTGTGAATGTGGATGGGATGAACTCTCCCATAAAGCAGAAGCGGATATCAGACTGGATTAAAAACCAGAATCCCACAATATGTTGTCTACAAGAAACACATCTAAAACATAGTGACACATATAGGATGAAGGTAAAAGGCTGGAGCAGAAAATATTATGCTTTAGGTGAACAAAAAAAAGCAGGGGTAGCAATCCTTATCTCAGATCAAGTAAAAGCCAAGATAGATCTAATCAAAAGAGATAAGGAAGGAAAATATATTTTATTAAAGGGTACCATAGATAATGTATCAATATCTATACTAAATATATATGCTCCAAGTGTAATAGCACACAAATTCCTAGGGGAGAAATTAAGAGAGATGCAAGAAGAAATGGACAGCCAAATGATACTAGTGGGGGATCTTAACCTTGCTCCCTCAGAATTAGATAAATCAAACTACAAAATAAACAAGAAAGAAACTAGGGAGATAAACCAATTGTTAGAAAAGTTAGGTATGATAGATCTATGGAGAAAATTGAATGGAGACTGTAGGGAGTATACTTTTTTCTCAGCAATCCATGGAACCTATACAAAAATTGACCATGTGTTAGGGCATAAAAACCTCAAAATCAAATGCAGAAAGGCAGAAATAGTAAATGGATCTT
This sequence comes from Myrmecobius fasciatus, assembly GCA_023553655.1. Lineage (NCBI taxonomy): Eukaryota > Metazoa > Chordata > Mammalia > Dasyuromorphia > Myrmecobiidae > Myrmecobius > Myrmecobius fasciatus. The sequence goes on from JAJPUD010014308.1 coordinate 39,483, forward strand.
TTTCAGATCATGATGCAATAAAAATCACATGCAATATAAGGCCAGGAGAAAATAAACCAAAAGTTAATTGGAAATTAAATAATCTAATCTTGAAGAATGAATGGGTGAAAGAGCAAATCATAGACACAATCAATAATTTCATCCAGGAGAATGACAATAAGGAGACAACATACCAAAATTTGTGGGATATGGCTAAAGTGGTTATAAGGGGCAATTTTATATATCTAGATGCTTACTTGCATAAAATAAAGAAAAGATCAACGAATTGGGCTTATTATTAAAAAAAAAAAAACTTGACAAAGAACAAATGAAAAACCCTCAATTAAATACCAAATTGGAAATTCTAAAAATAAAAGGAGAAATTAATAAAATTGAAAATAAGAAAACTATTGAATTAATAAATAAAACTAAGAGTTGGTTCTATGAAAAAAACAACAAAATAGATAAGCCTTTAGTTAATTTCATAAGAAAAAGGAAAGAGGAAAATCAAATTGTTAGTCTCAAGAATGATAAGGGAGAACTTTCCTCCAGTGAAGAGGAAATAGAGCAATAATTAGAAAGAATTCACCGATCACCTCCTGAAAGAGACCCCAAAATTAAGACCCCAAGGAATATCGTGGCTAAATTTCAGGATTATAGCACCAAGGAACAGATTCTGCTAGCAGCTAGAAAGAAACAATTCAAATACCAAGGATCAATAATTAGAATCACACAGGATCTATCAGCCTCCACACTGAAGGATCGAAGGGCCTGGAACCAGATATTCCGAAGGGCAAAGGAACTTGAATTAAACCAAGAATAACCTATCCAGCTAGAATGAGCATTATCCTCCAGGGAAGAAGATGGTCATTCAATGAAATAGGTGAATTTCACCTATTTCTAATGAAAAGACCGGATCTGAACAAAAAATTTGACACCCAAACACAGAACTCAAGAGATGCATAAAAAGGTAAAAAGGAAAGAACTCTTGAGAACTTTATTTTTACTAGGGGGATACTTAAAGTTTGGGGGTATAATTCACTAGTTATTACTTTGATAATATGAAAAAGAGAACTAGAGGGGAAAAGGTTGTGATACTGGGGAAAAGAGGGAAAAAGTGGTAAAATAAGATAAAAAAAAAAAGGAGGTAAAAACAAGGTAAAATCACTTGAAGAGGCAAAGAAAACCTAATATAATTGAGAGAAAGAGGGGAGGGAGATGAGCATTGTGTAAATCTTACTCTCATGAGGTTGGGCTCTAAAAGTGTATATCAGACATTTGATTTCACATAGAAACTTGTCTGTTGCTAGAGGGAAGTGGGAGGGAAAGGAGGAAAAGTAAGGGACAAACTAAGAGAAGGGAAAATAGAAGAATCAGGGGAAAGGAGTAAAAACAGGGGGAGGGGGTCATCAAAAGCAAAGTACTGAGGAGGGGGGAAGGGAGAAAGGGGAAAGGAAAGGGGAAAACATAACTTGGGTAAATAAGATGGCAGGAAATAAAGAATTAGTTATTCTAACTGTGAATGTGAATGGGATGAACTCTCCCATAAAGCGGGAGCAGATAGCAGACTGGATTAAAAACCAGAATCCCACAATATGTTGTCTACAAGAA
>JAJPUD010014309.1:0-10705 GCA_023553655.1 Myrmecobius fasciatus
TTAGTAAAACAGGGATTCATGGTTTTGAAAGAATACAGCTATCTATTTGTTTTATACGGTTCAGTATTTGATTTGTAAGCTGGTGATACCAGTTTTGGTCTCAAGAGGAAGTACTTCTCCAAGTATTTCAATGTTTCAGGCTGCAGTAAATGATAATATGCATTGCTAATGAGTTTTACTAGCTTTCAAATATTAAACATTTAAGATTAGAAAATTGATACTATCCTTTAAAATGGCTGGTGGAAAAGATATTCAGTGTTACTAATCAATAAAATTCGTTTGGTTGTGTAAATATGTACAAAATAGACTTCTTATTGGTGCATAAAATTTATCATGAGAAACAACTTAAGCAGTGTTTTATCAAATCATTCTTTTGGTACCGTAACAAAAAGAAATAATGACCGCATATTCTCCATATGAGGAGAATTTTAGAGAGTTAGGCTCAAATGAAATATATTGTATCACCTCTCAAACAATTATGTAATCTGATAATAGAATGGAAGTGATCAAGAAGAAATGAAATTTATCAGAAATATTTTTTCACTGCTAATTCTACATTCATTCCATTTAAGTATAAAACATTCATTTATTCAATGTTTCATTTATGCATTCATTTTTTCAATAAACATTTAATAAATGCATGAGGTATGCACATAGGTAGCATGATATAATATATACAGAGGAATACTTACACCTGGGAAAACCCAGTGTCAAATCTAACCTCTATTATGCAGTGCCTATATGAATCAGGAGAAAACAAAGAAACAAATAAAATTAAAACTTAATCAATCAGTACAGTAAACAATTCCCAAAGATTCAAATGCTAATTTGCACTGGGAGCAGAAATTGCCTAATATTTCCATACTTCCATGAAATCATAGATCAATTCTAAATGACAGAGAGAGTAGTGCTAATGGAAAAAAAAAGAAAAAGAAAGATCTCATTGTTTTTGTGTGAAATGGATAAATATTTTTCCCAATTACATGTAAAAATATATTTTCAACAAATATTTTAAGCATGGAATTACAAATTCTGTCCCAACCTTGATCTCTTCTGTCCTTTTTGAGAATACAAGCAAGATGATATAGGTTATGCATGCTCAGTCATGTAAAACATATTGCCATATTACTAATGTTATGAAAGGAAACAGACAAGAAAATCAACAAAATAAAGTCTTTAAAAAAAACTATTCTATCTGCATTTAGATTTCATTAGTTCTTTCTTTGACATTGGATAAGATTTTTCATAAGACCTTCAGAATTGTCTTAGATCACATATTGCTGAAAATAGCTGTCATTCTCAGTAGGGCCTTATTCAGTATTAATACACACACACACACACACACACACACACACACACACACACACACACACAACACTATTTTCCTGGTTCTGTTCCTTTCACCTTACATCTGTTATGTGATTCTCAGGATTTTCTAAGTATTTACTATCATTTTTGTAGCAGAACAGTATTTCACATTCCACAACTTAGTCATTTGCCATTTGAGGAGAATCCACTCAATTTCTAGTTTTTTTGTTTTTGTTTTTGTTTTTTTATCACCACAAAAAGAGCTCCTATAAATATTTTTTTACATGTTGATTCTGTTCCTTATTTTTTTCACCTTAACATCTTGGAGATGTAGATCTACTTCAGTACTATTTCTGAGTCAAAGGTATGCATGGTGCTATAGCTTTTTGGGTACATATGTGGGCTCTCCAGAATAACTGAATCAGTTCACAATTCCACCAACAACATATTAGTGTCTCACTTTCCTACATAAACGTATTTGCATTTCTCCAATCACTTTCTAGCTATTGTTTGTTGCAATATACCTACGTAGAAAAAATAACTTTATTTATGATTTTCCTTTCCTTCATGGATATCTCAACATAACCATTTCCTGGAAAGATGAATTTGCCCTCTGAGATTCATGAAGTGAAAGGAAGCAAGTAAACAAAATTCAGCCATAATTACCAGAAAAATCATCAACAGATGAATGTAAAAAATTCTAGGAAATGAAAAGGTTTTTGGAAAACAATTTTTGATGATGACCAGTAGATGAAATGAGATAAGATGAGAAAAACTAAGTATTAAGCATTTTACTGAGCCCAAATGATGATATTTAGTCTTCTTTTATTCCTTTTTTCTTCAATTCCCTTTCTCCTCCTTTTTATCTTTTTCCCCTCCTCTTGCTTCTTCTCCTCATTATTTTTATCTTCCCCCATACCATTCTTCCATCACAACCTCATCTCAAAATCTGGGAGCTAAAATGTGAGAACCTATGGTTGATGAGAGTTGGTGTCACCTATTTTGATGTTGTTTTGTTGTTGTTACTATTCAAGTGTCAAACCAATCCATGCACACTTATTAAAGATTTACCATGAGCCAGGACAAGGGGATTGAGACAAAAGCATAATAATGCTTTCTGTCAAGAAGCTTGGCTCTGTACCTCATCTTTTTTTAGAAACTATTATTAAAGATTCTTTTGAAGAGTAGTTGTGTACTCTATTAGGTGGGTTTCTGAATTAAGTTACAGTTTTATTCTAATTTAATCACAAGTTGTTAATAAAGTAATCTTATTTAGAATATTTTCTAGAATATTAAGGAACTTTTACCCATGCTTTTAAATAAAATTGACTAATCCACAAATTCATAGTCATGCATTTGAAGCACTATTTAAAATGCTTTCAGTTTAAATGTCTGCAACAGATCACTGAAGAGAGGATTATCCCATTTAAAGTAGGCTAGTCAGTTGACAAGCATTTATTTAAGACAAAGAAAAACAAAATTACTCCTGCTGCCTTCAAGGTATTCATATTCTAGTGGGCTCTAAAAACATGACTCAAAGGATGCTTCCTTTTGCTTTCTTTATTCTTTTCATCTCTCTTCTTTGTAAAAAGAAAAAAAGTTCCCTGGGTCTCTGTTTTTTATGCTATTTTACAACTTTGATATAATGAAGTTAAGCTATATTTTATTTTAATAAGCCATAGATGACTATGCCACTTAGCTATTAAATCATTCCTGGAGAAGTAAGGTGAGACTTTTAGCTATTTTTTTTTTCCTGAGGATTATTTGGTTTGAAGCTTGGCAGAGTTGTGATTACTGCAGTACTAATTTATCTATTAATCATGTTTAAGATGATTAATTTGACAAAAAAAAAAAGATTTCCCTTAAGTTTAATAATCTCCTTTTCCAACAAAATGCTCAGGTATGCATAAAAATGCAAAATTTCTATATAAGGGAAGAAATCAGAAAAAGGCATTGAAGGGGAAAAAAATACCAAAATTTTGTTCTGGAAAACACCATCTTGGTTATTTATCAAACATGTGTGTGTTTGTATATGTGTGTTTTTGTGTTTGTGCATATATTGTCTACATATTATTAATTTTAACTTTTTTTTTAAAGGAAGATAGCCAATCAACTGTTTTTATTAAGCTTCTACCTGTGCAGAGCACTGCTTTACTTACTGGCTTACAAAGGAAAGAAAGATATGTTTTATGTTTTGGTTTTGATTTTCACTCAAATATTTTGCAATCTGAGGAGAACAAACACAAATGGAAATACAAATAAACAAGTTTATGAAAATATATCTATATTGAAAAATACTTTAAAATATACTATTAATGTATTGTGTATCATCATATATTTGTGGGCATTTTTGTTGATTTGAAGTAAGAACATTCTAGGTACAAAGAATGAATATAGATAAAAGCCATCAAATGTATCCTCAAGGGACTGGTAATAGATTTAAAAAAGACTATATCTTTGTCTATGTATGGATATGTGGAATACATTGATATGTATGGATAGATAGGCACATACACACATACACATATATACACACAGAGAGACACCCACACATACATATATAGGCACATGTTTGTGTATATATAGACACATGTGTGTATACATATGTGTATATACATACACATATGTATACGCACATGTGCACTATGTGGGTGTATATATATATATATAAAACGATATTGCTGACAAAAAATGATGAGTTAACTGTTGGCAAAAGTTGGTGAGTTTTGAATTTAAGTTCATTGAGTTTGAGTTGAGGAAAGTAACTAATGGTACAAAAACTTTGGCCCAAGGATATCATTACAATAAATACATCCAGTAGGTAGCATCAGTGGATAGAGGTAAATGTCCTAAATATACAAAAATGTTTACAGTTAATCTGCAAAATTATTATCTTGGGCTAGATGATCAGTAATATCTCTTACAGCTTTAAATCTTTGATTTTGGATATGTACATGGAAAAACTTATCATAACAATAAGGATGGAAGCTGACAGGTCTATTTTTTTTAATAGATACTTAGTGGCTATCTTTGTAGAGTTTCAGATTATAATGGATGGAAACAAAAAGTATAAGTTTTCCCCCAAAGTAAAAAGTGTAAATGTCAAAGTGCTTAAGGCTTAGCTTTGAAGAATACTCCAAGGCACTAAAGGGAATGAAGGAAAGAAGAACAACTGTTTAAATAGGAGGAAATCTAGAAGAACTACATGCCACAGAAACCACAGGAATGGAAAATTTTCAATAAGAATAGAATAATCAATAGGTTAAATATTGAGAAGAGGTTAACGTAAATAGTGGTTATTGAGATGAACAGATCAATGCTAACTACAAAGAACTCAACATAAACAAAGTAGATAGGGCTTAGTTCAAATTATAAAAAGCTAAGGACTCAATTGGTAATGGGGAAAAATGAAAGCACAATGTTTATATCATTTTGTTAATTTTTTTTTTACTTGAAGGAAATATATATATATATATATATATATATATATATATATATATATATAGTATTTCCATGTAATAATTGGGAGCAGAGGAGATTTTCACTGGTATTTTCTTTTTTAATACAGAGAATACTGATAGTATCTGATGTCAGAAAATGAAATCAGTCATGGAAGATTTTATAGAAAACATGAAGTATAACAAGTATTTTGAAAATATATAGGCAAATGGGTACTACTTTTACTTCAGTACCTTATTTAATGGTCTAATCTAAATTTTAGTCTCATTCATAGGAAGAAGACCCTCAGATTTGGGGGAGTGTCATACAAAAAAGCAGATATATCATCATACAAAAAATTTATGAAATTATTGCTTCTATTCAGAGTGAAGGGACTAAAAAGGAAAGTTACAAATAATTTCAGATCTATATACTTCTGTACCTCTCACCAGAGAATTACTCAAAATTCCACTCTATATAGATCCTGGGTTTAGTTTACTAAGGCAGTATCCATCAATAATCTTTTTTTTCCTGAGGCAATTGGGGTTAAGTGACTTGCCCAGGGTCACACAGCTAGAGCATGTTAAGTGTCTGAGGTCAGATTTGAACTCAGGTCTTCCTGACTTCAGGGCTGGTGCTCTATCCACTGCACCACCTAGCTCCCCCTCATCAATAATTTTTTATTCAATTGATTTTATGATGCTTCTATTTCTTCAGAAAATTTGGATTATCTTTAGGAAATGAGCTAATACCAGTGATATAACTCCTATAATGAAGAAATTACTTCTCTTTCTGTACTGCTCTTCCATATTATTTCTTTCCTTTAAATTCTTATTTGGGGAATTTTCAGTCAACCTGATATTTGGGACTCCACCGAGATGACAAGAATAGAGAAGCACGCAGATAAGTTTTCCCAGCAACTCCCTCAAACAATTTTAAAATAACAACTTCAAAAAATAATCTGGCTTGACAGAGGCAACAAAAGGTCAAAATGAAACATCTTCAACCCTAAGACAACTAATCAAAAAGAGAAATCTGTGAAATGGGTGAAAGGGCTATCTTAGCCTTCAACAAGAATGTGACTAAATGGTAGACAGGACCATATATCAGCTTCAGGAGCTCATCAGTGAGTAATAAAAACAGGACTTGGCAAATGGTCAAAAAGAGATTACAAGGCACCCCTGTGCTAGTACTGGGCATAGGACCAGATGCTTTTTAGCAACCACATTGCCTATGCCCACTAATGGATCATAGTTCAAAGATCAAGAAGAGAACATTCAGTTAAGAAAGAGTGGGAATCCTGAAGGGAAACTATTTGGCAACTCCATTGTTTATAACCATTGCTGGGTCATATATTTCACAAGCCAAGAAGACACTCTTGGCAGAAAGGAAATGGAGACCAGACAAAAACATTTTCAATCCCAAGGGATCAGAAACCCAGATAAACAATATAATTTCCCATCCCAAGGGAAAAGGGGCCCTGAGGATCAATACTGATTGTAATTAAAAGATGCTGGAGACTTTTCTAGGTAATGATCAGTGTAAGAAATAAAACATTCAAATACCATTGAAACACAGTGAAAATTATGCAAGATTTATCAGTTATTGCATTAAAGGAATCTGAGGTTAGAAAGTGATATTCTAGGAGATGAAAGAAATGGAATAACAACCAAAAATAATTTATTGAACAAAACAGTATAATCACTCCAGAAAAAGTGGAAATCTAATGAAATGCAGGATTATTAAGCATTCCTAATGCAGAGACAAGAGTTGAATAGAAATTTTAACTTTCAAATACAAGTCAAGAGAAACATAAAAAGGAAATATTAAAGAGGAATGTTAAAAGACTCAGTAAGTTTATAATGTTTACCTTTTTATATGGAAAGACAATACATACAGCTTATAAGGAATTTATCATTATCAGACAAGTTAAAATGATTCTATCTAATTTATTTTATGGCACAAATATAGTTTTGATAGCCAAACCAGGGACAGAAAAAACCTAGAAAGAAAGCTGTAGACTAATTTTCTTAATGAATATTGATATTAATTTATAAAATAAGCTATTAAAAAGGATATTATAACAACATATCACAAAAATCATATAAATTTTATCAGATGAAATTTATACCAAAAATGTAGAACTCATTCAATATTAGGGGAAAAAAATAACTTATCAAAATTGACCATATGAATAGCAACAAGAAAAAAAACATGCCATTATATAAATAGATGCATCAAAGACATTTGACAATGTGCAACACCCATTCTTTTAAAAAATACTAGGAAGCATACTATGCAATAAAACTTTTTTTTTCAGATGAGGATTAACATGTATTTTGAATCAAGAATAGGCATTTTTATAATGGAGATAAACTTGAGGTTTTCCCAGTAAGATTAGGAATGAAGTAAGGGTGTACATTATCATAAATATGATTTAATATTGTACTAGAAATGCTAGATATAGCAATGACAAGAAAAAAATTAATTTGAAAGGAAAAAAAGAGAAAATAAGAAAATGCTATCATTTTCCATTGATGTTATTATGACATACTTAGAAAATGCTAAAGAATCAACTAAAAACTAGTTGAAACAATTAGCAATATAAAGCTGTCAGAAAAAAAAAAAAAAAAAAAAAAAAAAAAACAAAAACAATTCAAATATTAAGGAGCAACAGTCAGGATTACCCAGGATCTTACAGCTGCTATCATAAAGAATCAGAGGGGAGGGAGGGGCTATAATACCATATTCCACAAGGTAAAAGAGCCAAGTTTGCAACCAAGATTTAATTGCCCAATGAGATTCAGTGTCATTTTTCAGGGGAGGTGATGGAGCTTCAATGAAGAGAATTTTTATCATTTCTATTGAAAAAAAAAAACAGTTAAACGGAAAATTTAATCTAAAAACACAGGACTCAAGAAAAGCAAGATAAACAGGGAAACAATATATATTATTTAAGGGTTAAACTATTCACATCCTTATATGTGAAAATAATAACTGCAACTCTTGAGAACTGTATTTGTCATAGAGGGGGCATCACAAAAAGCAAGTGTAAATGGACTCTGATGTGATGACATCAATGAAAAAGACATTAAAGAGTGGAAAAAGTTCTGTATTGTAAAAAGAGTAAAGGGGAGGTATAATGGGAGAATTAGTTTGCATGAAGATTGCAAAAGATATATTAGAATCAAGGGAAAGAAGCCCAGTGGACAAGCATTGTTTGGAACTTGATTTTATCAGTAGTGGCTCTAAGATGGAATAACTAAATCATTCATTTGGATATAAAAATTTATCTAACCCTATAAAAAAGTGGGAAGTAAAAGAGGAAAAGAAAAAAAGAGGAAGGGAAAGCAGAAACAGTAGGGAAAAAGGTAAGAGAAAGGGAGAAGGGTTGATAGAAAACAAGGTAGTGGGTGGAGTGGTTAAAAAAAACACTACTAAGAGAAGGGGATAAAGGGAATAGGAAATAAAATAATGGGTGGGGTGAGTAAAAAAAATAAGACTAAGAACTGGGTGGAAAGAAAAAGTGTTTATAGGAGAGAAAAAAAAGGATGAAGAGCTAGTAAGATACAGAGATAGTAAGCGTAACTTTGAGTATGAATGGGATTAACTCTCCCATAAAACAGAAGGGAATAGCAGAGTGGATTAAAAACAGAATCCTCCAACATGTTGTTTACAAGAAACCCATTTGACAAAGAGAGACACATACAGAGTAAAGGTAAAATGCTGGAACAAAATTTATTATGCTATGAATTTATCAAGCAGGGGAAGCAATTCTGATCATAGATAAAGCAAAAATAAAGATAAATCTTACTACAAGAGATATGCAAGGAAAGAACATCTTGATAAGGGGAACCATAAATAATGAAGTAGTAAAAATAATAACAAATGGTAGAGCAGGAAACATTCTAGAGAAGATTTTAAGCCACCTACAGGAAGAAAAAACAGCAAAACTATTCTAGTTTAGCACCTCAATCTTCCCCTCTCAGAAAAAGACAAATCTAACTACAGAGTAGCAAGAAAGAAACTAAGGAGCTTAAGAGGATCCAAGAAAACCTAAATATAATAGGCCTCTGGAGAAAATTGAATAGGGACAGAAAAGAATAGACCTTTTTCTTGGCAGTACATGGGACCTACACAATGACCATATATGAAAACATTAAAAACCTCAAATCAGAGGGGGGTGGAGCCAAAATGGCAGAGTGACAACGTGACTCTGCATCCTCCTCTGATCTTCTCTCAAATCAACAAGAAAATAAACCTCTGAACTTATCTTTAAGTCAACGAATCCAGAAATATTTGGACACTGCTGGTGATATCTCTGAAGAATTTCATATCAGGTTTGTTTAACTCGGGCAGAGGAATAAACCGTCTACGAGGTGCAGCCCGGAAGTGAGGGTGGGACTCAGCTCATTGTGCCAGAAACTCCAAACTCCAAACTCCAAACACCTGGACTTTATGTGAGGTACTGGGGATACTCTACCATGACTGGGGACAGGTGTTCTGGCAGATTTGCCTTTTTTAAGGAGTAATTCGGACTTAGTCCTAGCTCCCACCGGCCCAGCACATTAAGTTAATTCGCCGTATTGCCCCAGGGTAAAGTACTTCATCTGACGTTTTTTCTAGCCTTAAAGAGACCTCCACGCTGTCTAAAAAAAAATGAAGAGGCAAAAGAGAGCTCTTACCACAGACAGCTTCTATGGAGAGAAAGAAGGGCTGACCCCAGATCCTGAGGTTCCTTTAGACAAAACTCCAGAGGAAGTAATTAAGGACAATCACTGGTCCCCTTTTCAAAGGCCTTTCTGAAAGATTACTTAAAGAATCTAAAAAGAGAGCTGGAGGATAAATGGGAAAATAAACTGAAATCAGTGCAAGAAGCCCTTCAAAGGAGGTATGATAAAGACACCAATTTATTGAAAAATAAAATTAGTGAAGTGGAAAAAGAGTGCAATGAACAAATTGGCCAGTTACAAAAGGAGCTTAAAAATGTAACTGAAGACAACAACACTTTAAAAATAAGAATTGAACAAATGCAAGTGAATGACTCAATAAGACTTCAAGAATCAGTCAAACAAAAACAAAAAAAAAAGGAAAAATCAGAAGAAAATATGAAATATCTCCTAGGAAAAACAACTGACTTGGAAAATAGATCTAGGAGAGACAATCTAAAGATAATTGGATTTCCGAAAGCCATGATGAAAAAAAAAAAAAAGAATCTAAAAACTATCTTCCAGGAAATCCTGAAAGAAAACTTCCCTGAGATTGTAGAATCAGAAGGTAAAATCACCATTGAAAGAATTCACCGATCACCTCCTGAAAGAGACCCCAAAATTAAAACCCCAAGGAATATCGTGGCTAAATTTCAGGACTATAGCACCAAGGAAAAGATTCTGCTAGCAGCTAGAAAGAAACAATTCAAATACTGACGATCAATAATTAGAAACACACGCGATTTGTCAGCCTCCACATTGAAGGAGCAAAGGGCCTAGAACCAGATATTCCAAAAGGCAAAGGAAATTGGGTCACAGCCAAAAATAAACTATCCAGCTGGAATGAGCATTATCCACCAGGGAAGAATATGGTCATTCAATGACGTAGGTGAATTTCACCTATTTCTAATGAAAAGACCAGATCTGAACAAAAAAATTGTACCTCCAAACACAGAACTCAAGAGAGGCATAAAAAGGTAAAAAGGAAAGGACTCTTGAGATTTTTATTTATACTATGGAGATATTTAACGTTTGGGGGTATAATTAGCTAGATATTACTTTGATGATATGAAAAAGAGAACTAGAGAAGGAAAAGTTATCATACTGGGGAAAAGAGTGAAAAGGTGGTAAAATAAGATTTAAAAAAAGGAGGTAAAAACAAGGTAAAATCTCTTGAAGAGGCAAAGAATAATATAACCTAATATAATTGAGAGAAAGAAGAGAGGGAGATGAGCATTGTGTAAATCTTA
>JAJPUD010014309.1:16164-41066 GCA_023553655.1 Myrmecobius fasciatus
AAAAAAAATTACAGCAACTTATCAGGAGATAATACACTATGAGCTAGTGGGATTTATATCAGGAACACAGGGCTGATTCAATATCAGGAAAACTATTGCCATAATCGATCATATTAATAACAAAATGAACAGAGATAATATGATAATCTCAATAGGTGCAAGAAAAGCTTGTCACAAAATATAACACCCATTCCTATTAAAAAACCCTAGAGCCAATGCAGTCAAGATTAGGAGGGAGGCAATAAATTGGGAAATCATCTTTACATTTAAGCATTCTGATAAAAGTCTCATCTCTAAAATATATAGAGAATTGTCTGATATTTATAAGAATTTAAGCCATTCTCCAATCAATAAATGGTCAAAGGATATGAACAGACAATTTTCAGAGGATGAAATTAAACCTATTTGTAATCATATGAAAAGGTGCTCCAAATCACTATTGATCAGAGAAATGCAAATTAAGACAACCCTGAGGTACCTCTACACACCTGTCAGATTGGCTAAAAGGACAGGAAAAGATAATAACAAATGTTGGAGGGTGTGTGGGAAAACTGGGACACTGATACATTGTTGGTGGAACTGTGAACGGATCCAACCATTCTGGAGAGCAATCTGGAACTATGCTCAAAAAGTTATCTAACTGTGCATACCATTTGACCCGGGAGTGTTTCTATTGGGCTTATATGCCAAAGAGATATTAAAGGAAGGAAAGGGCCCCTCATGTGCAAGAATGTTTGTGGCAGCTCTTTTTGTAATGGCTAGAAACTGGAAACTGAATGGATGCCCATTAGTTGGAAAATGGCTGAACAAATTATGGTATATGAATGTTATGGAATATTATTGCTCTGTAAGAAACAACCAGCAAGATGATTTCACAGAGGCCTGGAGAGACTTACATGAACTGACGCTGAGTGAATTGAGCAGTACCAGGAAATCATTATACACGGCAACAACAATACTATATGACAATCAATTCTGATGGACATGGCTCTCTTCAACAATGAAATGTTTCAAACCACTTCCAATTGTTCACTGAAGAAAGCCATATACCTCCAGAGAGAGGGATGTGAAATGTGGACCACAACATAACATTTTCATGCTGTCAATTGATGTTTGCTTGCATTGTGTTTCCTTTACCTGATTTTTCTTTCTTTTAGATATGAATTTTCTTGCACAACGATAAGTGTGGAAATGTGTATATATATATATTTGATTTGTCAAGTATTTTAACATAATTAACATGTAGTGGATATCCTGCCATCTAGGGGAGGGGTAGGGAGTAGGGAAAAAAATTTGTAACAGAAAACTTTGTAAGGGTTAATGTTGAAGAATTACCCCTACATATGTTTTGCAAATAAAAAAAATTTAAAAAACACTAGAGAACAGTTATAAAAAGAGCTAGTATTATCTATTTGAAACCTACATCAAGCATTATTTTTTCTTTTCTTTCTTTTCTTTTTTTTTTTTTTTTCTGAGGCAATTGGGGTTAAATGATTTGCCCAGGGTCACACAGTTAGGGAACATTGAGTGTCTGAGGCCAGATTTGAACTCAAGTTCTCCTGACTTCAGGGCTGGTGCTCTATCCACTTCACCAAGCTTTATTTGTAATAGAGAGAAGTAGGACACATTCCCAAAAAAATCAGGAGTAAACCATTATCACCACTATCATTCAATATTGTAATAGAAATGTTAGCTATAACAAAAAGAAAAAAAAGAAATTAAAGGAATTAGAAGAGGCAATGAGGAAATAAAACTACCACTCTTTGAAGATGATATGATAATATACATAGAGAATCCTAGAAAATCACTGTAAAAAATCTACTGAAAAGAATTCATGCCTTTAACAAAGTTGCAGCATATAAAATAAGCCCACACAAATCATCAGCATTTTTGCATGTTACTGACAAAGCCCATCAGCAAGATGTAGAGAAATTCCATTTAAAATTACTCTAGACAAAATAAAATACATTGGAGTTTACCAAACAAGACTAACCCAACAATTGTATAAAGACAATTACAAAGCACTTTTCAATAAAGTAAAATCTAAACAATTGAAAAATATCAATTGTTCATGGCTGGGTCAAGGTAATATAATAAAAATGGCAGTTCTGTCAAAAATGGTGTACTTGTTCAGTGCCATATCAACCAAATTACCAAAACATTATTTTATAGCATTAGAAAAAATAATAAGAAAATTCATCAGGAAGAACAAAATGTCAAGAATATTAAAGAAATTAATGAAAAATATACAAAAGATAGTGCCTTAACATTACCAAACCTAAAACTATATTATAGTTTTATATTATATTATTATTATTAAAAAATAGTAGTCATCAAAACCATTTGGTACTGGCTAAGAAATAGAGGGGTGGAGCACTGGAGTAGATTAGATACACCTGACACAATAATTAAGCCCTTAGCAATCTAATATTTAATTGCCCCTCCCCCACAAACTCCAGCTTGTGGAATAAGAATTCACTATTTGACAAAATTGCTAAGACACTGGCAGCTAGGTAATGTAATGGTTGGAGTAACAATCCTGAACTCAGGAGGATTTAAGTTCAAATGTGGGTTCAGACAAGTAACACCTCCTAGCTGTATGACCCTGGGCAAGTGATTTAACTCCAATTGCCTCAGCAAAAAAAAAAAAAATGCTGAGAAAAGTGGAAAATAATATGTTAGAAACTCAGTATAAACCTATATCTCATACTCCATACCAAAATAAGATTAAAATGGACATATGATTTGAGCATAAAGGATGATACCATAAACAAATAAGAAGTGCAAGGGATGATTTACCCATGAGATCTTTGGAGAAGTGGGGAATTTATGACCAAAGCACTGGAGAACATTATTTAATGCAAAATGGAGAACTTTGATTACATTAATTTAAAAAGGTTTTGCACAAACAAAACAAACAGAATCACAGTTAAAAGGAAACACAAAGCTGGGAAAAAATCTTTACAGCCATTGTTTCTGATAAATGTCTCATTTCTAAAATATTCAAAGAACTATGTCATATTTATAAGGATACAAGTCATTCCCCAATTGATAAATGGTCAAAAGATATGAACTGCCAATTTTTAAGATAATGAAATTAAAGTCATCTATGGTTATATGAGAAAATGTTCTAAATAAATATTGATTAGAGAAAGGCCAATTAAAACATTTGTGAGGTAATAGCTCACATCTCTCAACTTGACTAAGAGGACGTGAAAAAAATAATGATAAATATTGGAGGGGATGTGAGAAAACTGAGACACTACTGCATTTGTGGTGGACTTGTAAAATGATTCAAACATTCTGTAGAGAAATCTGGAACTATGCCCAAGAGGCTATCAAACTGAGCATAACTTTTAACTCAGCAATGCTATTACTGGTATTATATCCCAAAGAAATCATAAAGAAGAGAAAAGGACCCACATGTGCAAAAATGTTTGTAGCAGCTCTTTTTGTAATAGCAAAAAATTGGAGAATGAGTAGATGCCAATCAATTAGAGAATGGTTGAACAAATTACAGTATATGAAGGTAATGAAATATTATTGTTTATCAAAAATGATGAACAAACTGGTTTTAGACAGGATTGGAAAATTTTACATGAACGGATGCTGAGCAAAACAAGCAGAAGCAGGAGTACAATATTCACAAGAAGAATATGCAATGATTAACTATGAAAGGCATGATTCTCAGTGACTAAGGGATCTAAAGCAATCCCAATAAACTTTGGACAGAAAATGCCATCTGCATCCAGAAAAAGAACTAAAGAGAAATTGAATGTAAATAAACACATGCTATGTTAACTACATTTTTTTCTGTTTTTTATCTCCCCTACTTTTTTTTTTCATTTTGCTTTGAATTTTGTCCCCCAACATGCTTCATGAAGCTATCTGTATTAAAAAGAAAGCTAAATATATAAATAAATAAGAGATTTAACTCAAAAATAAGAAAAGAAAAAAAAATCACATGGGAACAGTCATTTAGAAAATATATTGTTTTATTAAGTCAAATTTAAGCACGTGTTGGTATAAATTATGTGTTACATTGTCAATAGTCTCTTTACTACTTAGCTATTCTCTATCCTATGAAATTTCCAATCTCAATATCAAAAACAACAACAACAACAACAAAATAATGAACAAGTTACTTCAGAGAAAAACCTGGAAAGACAACCATTGTGAAGTGAGCAGAACCAGTAGAATATTTTTACACATTGGCACCAATATCATAAGAATAGTTAACTGTGAAAGATTTAGCCACTCTGACCAAGACCATATATAATGTAAGGATGCTACTCACCTTTAGACAAAGAACTGATAAATTCTGAATGCAGATTGAAGCATACTTTTCAACAAAATGATTTTATTGTTTTATTTTCTTTGTTTTCTTGTACAATATGGTTAATATTAAAATGTTTTGCATGACTTCAGATAAATCAAAATAAAATACCTTGCCTTCTCAAGAAAGAAGAAAAATAGAAGAGAAGTGAAGATTTGGAACTCAAAAATTTGAAAACTAATTGTTAAAAAGTCATATATAACTGTGTCTTTTTAATACTATGGATGAAATTCATTTTTAAAATATTTTGTTTTCATTTTTATACCTATCATCCTTTTCAAAATTTTTCTTCCTTATGTGACTCCTAGAATTATTTCTTTGATGCTATTATACAGTGCTTTAATCTATTTTAATTAGTTCACATTTCTAATAGGTTGAATTTAACATAAATAATTGCTTACAAATTTAGAAATGAATATAAAGACAATACACACTGTCATCCGTACAGATTTTTGATGTCTATAATTTCTATTGAATCTCAAATTGAACTATAATATTTGATTGTTCTTTCCTTTTCTCCACTCATGAATTACCGATTACTAATAGCTGTTCATATTTCCTTCAGAAATCTTCCATATTTATTTCTTACCTTTTATTAATTTCTGAATGTAGTCATGACACCAAAGTTTTGCCCCTTAACATTTTAGAATACAGAGAAAACATATTTGGACAACTTGTAACCGAAAAATCCCTGCACCCAGGGAAACTATTTTACCATTCTGGAAATATACCCATGAGAATACATTGGAAAGGCAATCAGCTGAGAACAACTAACATTGTAGAAAACTCAGCAATTGGTGAATTGCATTCTGGAATTAGTATACAATTTAAATTCTACTTCTAGTTAAATCATCCATGAAATATAAGCTTGTGTCAAGAGCCTAAAATCAATCAGGCTGAACTTAAAGGCAATCAACTGGACCTAAAGAAAATCAGACAGTAACTCTTTGAAAATCAGGCAGACCTAAAAGAAATTTAACACAATTTGCTACTTTTCTAAGTTCCTCAACCCCATTTTTCATAAGTCTCATTCTATTCAAATGATATGTATATGGAGAAGCTGTGAGTATGCAGGATTTACTAAAGGCTTTTACTAAAGGATTTACTAAAGAATGATTTTTCTTAAAATATTGGTAAAGGTGATGATTTAATTGTCATTATTGTTTTAGGTGTCACATTATTGCCATTTATTCTCATGTATGTTGCCTTATGTAGATCACTTTATAGCCCCACTTCTACCCAGTTTATTCCCAAAAAGAACTGGGAGGAATTCACAAAATGTACTGTAACAGCAAAATATTCAAGAAATATTATTTGTAATTTTTGGTAACCTTTCTCTCTGGTTATATATGTGCTTGGTAGAGAGGATTCTAGAACATTGCTCTCTGATTTGTACTGTCTGTTTTTGCTAGTGAAGATTAGCAGAAAAAGATGTACATAGTGCAAGATGGTTTTTCTATTGAAAAAAGAAATGAAAGGACTAGTAGATTTTTAGAAAAATCATGACATGCTCTTTGGAAGACTGGCCAAATATGCTACAAAAATAAAAATAAAGGAGTGGCAGCACCAATATGTCAGAGATTAGACAGGTCTTTGTCTCAGTTGTTTTTGGCTTCCCAGAGATCAACACCAGATCAAGTCTCTGAAGTGGTTTTAGAGTGAGAGAAACCACAAATATTTGAAGTGTAGCAATTTCCAGAATTGCTTTGAAATATACTTCGGAATGACTTTAGAAAGTTCTGTCTCCTTCAGGCAATGGGGATAAAGGTGGGGTTAGGAGTTGCAGGCCAGCAAAGGCACAGCACAGTACAGAGCAATGCTAGGAAACCCAGGGCAGAGAGACATTCACAGTAAGAGAATCTAGTGGGAGATTCATAGCCAAATTTCATCAGTGTTTGATATTCTTACTTGGTAAGAATCCAGTAGTTCAACATATCAGCTATGAGACCTCCAATGCAACTACAGAAGGAAAATAGTGAGCCCTTGAACTCCAGCATAAAATGGGACTTGGCCATGACCACCTAGCATGGGAAGAATACCAAAAGCACCAGCCCCAGGGTCATGTGAAGCCACTGTCAACTGTAGAAAAAGCTTGATACAAACTTCCATTTGCCCAAAGACCAGAACTCAGGATTTAAAAGTGAGCAAAAAAAGTAAAAAAGTAAAAAGATACCTTTTATGGAGACAGAAAAGATCAAATCTCTTTTTTAAAAATTATTTTTATTAATACTTTTTATTTGCAAAAACATATGTATGGGTAATTCCTAAATATTAACCCTTACAAAGCTTTCTGTTACAAATTTTTCCCCCCTACTCCCCACCCCTCCCCTAAATGGCAGGATATCCACTACATAATAATTATGTTAGTATACGTAAGAAATTGAATATATGTATAGTTATTGCCACACATCATTTTTTTGTTCAGGAGAAATCGTATCTACAAGAAAGAATATTCCGATAAAGGAAATACAATGCAAGCAAACCTCAATAGAGAACATGAAAATGTTATGTTGTGGTCCACATTTCACATCCCTCTCTCTGGGTGTATATGGCTTTCATCACTGAACAATTGGAATTGGTTTGAAGCATTTCATTGTTGAAGAGAGTCCCTTAGAACTGATCCTCATATAGTATTGTTGTTGCCGTGTATAATGATCTCCTGGTTCTGCTCATTTCACTGAGCATCAGTTCATGCAAGTCTCTCCAGGCCTCTCTGAAATCGTCCTGCTGGTCGTTTCTTACAGAGCAATAATATTCCATAACATTCATATACCATAATTTATTCAGCCACTCTCCAATTGATGGGTATCCACTCAGTTTCCAGTTTCTAGCCATTACAAAAAGAGCTGCCACAAACATTCTTGCACATGTGGGGCCCTTTCCTTCTTTTATGATTTCTTTGGGATATAAGCTCAATAGAAACACTGCTGGGTCAAAGGGAATGAATAGTTTGATAACTTTTTGAGCATAGCTCCAAATTGCTCTCCAGAATGGTTGGATCTGTTCACAGCTCCACCAACAATGCATCAGTGTCTCAGTCTTCCCACATCCTCTCCAACATTCATTGTTATCTTTTCCTGTCATTTTAGCCAGAAGATCAAATCTCAAACAATAAAGATAGTAAAAGCAAAATATCTCCACATAAAACTTGAAAGAGAAACATAAATTGGTCTCCATATCACAAGGCTCTCTGGGAAGAATTCAAAAAAGACATTAAAAGAGTTAGAAGAAAAATGGGGAAACAAAATGAGAGCTCTGGAAAAGGAAACAGAAATTATCTAAAGAAAATCAGTCCTTAAACACCAAATAGTTTTGGTAAAAAGGAAAATGAAATCAACTCCTTGAAAAACAGAATTTCTGAAATGGAAGAAGAATCCAAAGGAAAAAACATCTCATTTAAGAATTCAATTGTACAAATGCAAAAGGAGATAAAAAAGCTAACTGAAGAAAATAATTCACTAAAAATTAGGATTGAACAAATGGAAGCAAATGACTCAATGAGATATCAAGAATCAGTCAAACAAATCCCCCCCCCAAAATGAAAAAAAATAAAGAAAATGTAAAATATCTTATTGGAAAAAACAACTGACCTGGTAAATACATCCAGTAGAAACAATTTGAAAATTATTGGACTTCCTGAAAACCACAATGAAAAAAGATCCTAGACAATACATTTCAAGAAGTCATCAAGAAAAACTGCATTGAATTTGTAGAACGAGAGGGTAAAATAGCCATTAAAAGAATCCACCTATCACCCACTGAACGAGATCCAAAAATGAAAACTCCAAGGAATATTATAGCTAAATTCCAGGACTATCATATTGAGGAGAAATTTCTGCAAGCAGCCAGAAAGAAACAATTCAAATATCGAGGAAGCACAATCAGGATTATGCAGGACCTAGCAGCTTTACTTTAAAGGATCAAAGGGCTTGGAATATGACATTCCAAAGGATAAAGGAACTTGGATTACAGTCAAGAATCCACTATCCAGCAAAAGTAAGTGTTATTTTTAAGGGTAAAAGATGAGTATTCAATGAAATAGGGGATTTTCATTTATTTTTGATGAAAAGGCCAGAACTGAACAGAAAATGTGATCTTCAAATACATAATATGAAAAGCATAGAAAAGTAAAAACGGGAAGGGAAAATAATTTTTGTTTTAACTTCACTTTTTTAAATTTTATTTTCTAGTAAATTGATTTTTTTAAATACACATTGCTTTATGAATCATGTTGGGCAAGAAAAATCAGAGCAAAAGGGAAAGATTAAATGGGAGAGATTTAAAAAACAGAAAAAAAGAAGTGAATATATTATATGTTGATTTACATTTAGTCTCCTTAGTTCTTTTTTCTGGAAGCAGATGATATTTTCTGTACAAAGTATATTGGGATTGCTTTGGATCACTGAACTACTGAGAAGGACCAACTATTTCACAGTTGATAATCACACATTTTTGTTGTTATTGTGTAAACTGTATTCCTGGCTCTGCTTGGTTCACTCAGCATCCATTCATGTACACCTTTCCAAATCTTTCTAAAGTCAGCTTGTTCATCATTTCTTGTAGAACAATAATTATAGAACAATATTTATAGAACAATCATACATCACAACTTGTTCAGCCATTCCCCAATTGATGGGCATCTACTCATTTTCCAATCTTTGCTATCACAATAAGAATTGCTACAAACATTTTTGCACGTGTCTTTTTTCCTCCTTCATGATTTTTTTGAGAAGCAGACCCAATAATGACACTGCTGAGTCAAAGGGTATGCAAAAACTATGTTTTTTAAAGATTAAAATATTTACATGTTTATGTGGGAAGATGACAAGTACAACTCTTGAGAATTGTATATTTGTTAGGGGTATGCTTACAGGGTATAGGTATAATTTGACTTTTCAGTGATAATATAAAAAAGGAGTTATGACTGGAAAAGGGATTGTACTGGAAGAGGGAAGGGAGGTAAAATGAAGTAAATGCCATCACATGATGAGGCAAAAAGACCTATTACCATTGAGGGAAACAAGAAGGGAGATGATGATTGTGTAAACATTAATCTCATTGGATTTAGTTCAAACAAAATAGATAAACTTTTAGTTAATTTGATAAGAAAAAGGAAAGAAGAAAACCAAATTGTTGGTATCAAAAATAGAGTGTGAACTTTTCACCAATGGAGAGGAAATTAGAGCAATAATTAGGAGCTTTTGCTCAATTGTATGCCAATAAATCTGATAATTTAAGTGAAATGGATGAATGGTTATAAAATTTAGATTGCCCTGATTAACAGAGGGGGAAATAAATTACTTAAGTATACACATTTTAGAAAAAAGAAATTGAACAATTTATCAATCAACTCTCTAAGAAAAACTCTCCAGGACCAAATGGATTTACATGCGAATTCTACCAAACATTTAAAGAATGATTGATTCTAATACTATGCAAACTATTTGGAAAAATAGGGGGAAAAGGACTTTTATCAAAGTCCTTTTTTTGTCACAGATATGATGTTGATACCTAAACCAGGTAGGGTCAAAACAGAGAAAGAAAATTGTAGAGCAATTTTTCTAATGAATATTGATGCAAAAAAAAAAAACCTTAAATAAACATTAGCAGAGAGATTACAGAAAGTTATCACCAGGATAATGCACCTAGAGAGTCAAATAAAATCCTACTAGAAACAATTAACAACTTTAGCAAAGCAGCAGGATACAAAATAAATCTACAGAAATCATCAGCATTTCTATATGTTATAAACAAAGTTCAGCAGAAAATAGATACAAAGAGAAATTCCATTTAAAATTACTGTATGTTACATAAAATATTTGGGAGTCTACCTGCCAAGACAAAGTCAGGAACTATGTGAGCACAATTAGAACCATTTTACACACAAATAAAATCAATTCTAATCAATTTGAAATATATTACCTGTTCATGGGGAGGTCAAGCTAATATAATTAAAATGGCAATTCTACCTAAATTAATCTATTTAATCAATGCCATACCAATCAAGCTCCCAAGAAATTATTTTACAAACCTAGAAAAAATAATAACAAAGTTCATCTGGAAGAACAAAAGGTCAAGGATTTCAAGAGAATCTAAGAAAAAACATTCAAATGAGTGGCATAACTGTACAAGACCTAAATGTATATTATGACAAAATATGAAAAATATGACAAAAACACTTGATACTAGCTAAGAAATGAGTAGTTGATCAGTGGAATAGGTAAGGTTTACAAAGCACAATAGTTAATGACTATAGTAATCTAGTGTCTGATACACCGAAAGACATCAACTTCTGGGATAAAAACTCACTTTCTGACAAAAATTGCTGGGAAAATTGGAAAATAGTATGACAGAAACTAAGCATTGACCCACACCTAACACCCTGTGCCAAGATAAGGTCAAAATTGGTTATGATGTGTACGTAAAGACTGACAGTATAAGCAAATTAGAAGAAGAAAAAAGGATAGTTTACCTCTCAAAAAATGGAGAAGAAAGGAATTTATGGCCAAAGAAGAACTAGAGTACACTATGGAATACAAATTGGATTTTAATTATGTTAAGTTAAAAATGTTTTATACAAACAAAAACAATGCAGACAATATTCGATGGAAATCATTAAATTGGGAGAAAAAATTTTACATACAAGAGTTCTGATAAAGATTTCATATCTAAAATTTCCAGTAAAGGAGCAGACAAATGAGGCAGCCTCCAGCACCATCTCAGAAGGCAAATTCTGGGAAAACCGGTTGCTTCCTAAAAAGAACTGATGAAACTACCCCCTGCAAACACAAGGGGCCCCTGTACTCAAAGTCAAGGCTCAGAGCTTCAGAAGAAGCTTTGTATAGAGCCACCTTTACTCCAGAAGCAGAGCTTGATGATAAAAGTAAAAAGAAAGAGAAAATACCGAGAGAAAAAGGAAGAAATGAGCAAAAAACAGAAAAGAACCTTGACCATAGAAAGCTACTATTGTGAAAAGGAAGACCAAAAAATCAACTCAGATGAGGACAAAATGTCCACAAAAGAAACCTCAAAGACTGATATGAATTAGTCTCAAAGTCAAAGAGGATTCTTAGAAGTGTTCGTAAAAGACTTTAAAGGGCAAATGAAAGAGGCAGGAAAAAAATAAGATAAATAGCTTGGGAAAGGAGATTAATGAACTGGACTAGAATTACAAAAATTCTAGAAAAACATTAGAAAAAAACAAATTAAATACTCCCAATTAAATACCTAATTACAAATTCTGAAACTCAAAGGAGAGATTAATAAAATTGAAACAAAAAACTTGAATTAACTAATAAAACTAAGCCCATTAGTTTTATGAAAAATAAAATTAGATAAACCTTTGTTTAATTTTATCCAAAAGAGGAAAAAAAATTACCATCATCAAAAATAAAAAGGTTGAATTTATCACCAATGAAAAAGAAATGAAACCAGTAATTAGGAGTTATTTTGCACAATTATATGAGAGTAAATCTGACAAACTAACCAAAATGATGAATATTTACAAAAATAAAAACTGCTTAAATTAACAAAAGAGGATGTAAGTCCCATTTTAAAAGAAGAAATTGGACAAGTTATCACATCCAAAAAACTCTCTAAGAAAAAAATCTCCAAGGCAAGATGCATTTATGAGTGAATTATACCAAATATTTAAAGAACAATTAATTCAAAACTATGCAAATGATTTGGGAAAATAGAGAAAGAAAGTATCCTACCAAATTCCTTCCATGGTACAAATATGGTAATGATAAATAAACCAGGAGGAGTCAAAACAGAGAAAGAAAATTATAGAACAATCTAATGAATATTGATGCAAAAATTTTAAAGAAAACATTAGAAAGAGATTACAGCAATTTATCTGCAGGATAATACACTATGACGAAGTAGGTCTTATACCAGGAATGCAGAGCTGGTTCAATAACAGGAAAAATATTACCTGAATTGGCCTTATCAATAACAAGACTAACAAAAATCATATGACAATCTCAACAGATGAAGAAAAACTGCTGACAAAATTCAACTTTCATTCTTATTAAAAACATTAGATAGCATAGGGGTAAAGGGAGCTTTCTTTAAAATAATAAACAGTATCTTTCCAAAACCTACAGCAAGCATTATTTGTAATGGAGAGAAACTGGACACATTTCTAATAAGATTAGGAATGAAAAAAATTATGCCTATTGTCACCAATGTTATTCAATATTGTTATAGAAATGTTGGCTTAATCAATAAGAAAAGAAAAAGAAATTAAATGAATTAGAATAGGCAATGAAAAAATAAAACTATCACTTAGCAGATGATATGATGATTTATTTAGAGAGTCCTAGAAAATCATCCAAAAACCTACTGAAAGCAATTGACATCTTTAACAAAGTTGCAGGACATAAAATAAAATAAAATAAAATAAAATAAAATAAAATAAAATAAAAACCTGACAATTCTGTCTGAAATACTCTACTTGTTCAGTGCCATTCCAATCAAAATGCCAAAAGAAATTCTTATGGTATTAGAAAAAATAATAAATTAATCTGGAAGAACAAAAGGTCATGGATATCAACTTTGATTACATTAAATTCAAAAGGGTTTGCACAAATGAAACCAACAGAAACATGATTAAAAAAAGTACAAAGCTAAGGAAAAACATTTTTATAGCCAGTGTTTCTGCCTCATTCCTAAAATATATGAAGAATTGTATCAAATTTATAAGAAAGCCAGAAAAAATGGGAGATTAACAAAACTGAGTAAGAAAACTATTGAACTAATAAAAAACCCTAAGATTAAGTTTTATGGGGAAAAAATCAACAAAATAGAAAAACCTTTAGTTAATTTGCTTAGAAAAAGGGAAAAGATGAAATCAAATGTCTATTTTCTAAAAATTAAAATGGTGAATTTTCCACCAAAGAAGAGGAAATTTGAACCATAGTTAGGAGCTATTTTGCTCAACTGTATTCCAATAGCTTTGATCATCTAATGAAATGGATGAATATTTACAAAAATATAGATTGCCCAGATTAACACAGGAGAAAATTTATTACACAAATAGTTCCATTTTAGAATAAATAAATTGAACAAGCTATTAATAGATTTCCTAAGAAAAAATCTCCAGGGTCAAGATTGATTTGCAAATGAATTCTACCAAACATTTAAAAATAATTAATTCCAAACCATGCAAACTATTTGAAAAAATAGGAAAAGAAAGAGTCCTAACAAATTCCTTTTATGACACAAATATGCTACTGATAGCTAAACCCAGAACAGTCAAAACAGAAAAAAATATAGACCAATTACTCTAATGAATATTGATGCAAGAATACTAAATGAAATATTAGCAAAGAGATTACAGCCAGTTATCACCAGGATAATACACCATGACCAAGTAGGATTTATACTAGAAATTCAGGGCTGGTTCATTATTAGGAAAACTGTTAGTATAATTGACTACCAATAACCAAACTAACAGAAGTCAAATGATAATCTTAATAAATGCAGAAAAAAAAATGTGACAAAATCCAACACCCATTCCTATTAAAAGCACTATAGAGAACAAGAATAAATGTAATTTTGCTTAAAATGATCAGTAGCATCTATCAAAAAACCATCAGCAAGCATCATATGTAATGGGGATAAACTAGAAGCATTTTCAATAAGATCTGGGTGAAAATTACACAAAAATTAACCTTAGGCATTAAACCTTCCAATTAAGTTAAAAAAAGTAAAAATAATAAGTACATCCTTTTCAGATTGTGATACAAAAAAGTGTAATAAATTTCAAAAATTAATTGAAAACTAAATAATCCAATCCTAAATAATAAGTGGATCAAACAACAAATCATAGAAACGATTGATAATTTCATCCAAGAGAATGACAATAATTACACAACATACAAAACTTTTGAGATGCAATTGAAGCAGTTCTTAGGGGAAATTTTATAATACTAGATGCATTTATGAATAAAGTAGAGAAACAGTAGATTCTGAAAATTAAGTAGAGATTAATACAAATGAAAGTTAAAAAATAATTGAAATAATAAACAAATCTAAAAGTTAGTTTTATGAAAAAATTACCAAAATTAATAAAGCTTTGGTTAATTTGAAAGGAAAGGAAAAGTAAATTACCAATACTAAAAATGAAAGTGGTGAAATTACCTTTTATGACACAGCTATGGTACTGATATCTGAACCAGGGAGGGCCAAAACAGAAAAAAGAACATTATAGGCCAATCTCCCTAATGAATATTGATGCAAAATCTTGCATACAATATTGGCAAAGAGATTACAGCAATTTATCATCAGGATGATATGACCATATGAAATTTATGCCAACAATGCACGGCTGGTTGAGTACCCGAAAAACTATTAGCATAATTGATTATATCAATGACCACACTAAGAGAAATTTTATGATTATATCAATAGCTTCAGAAAAAGCACTTGGCAAAATACACCACTAATTCCTATTAAAAGCACTAGGGGACATAGGAATAAAGAGTGTTTTCCTTAAAATGACAAATAGTATCTATCTAAAAGCAATACATGTAATGGGGATAAGGCAGAAGCATTTCCAGTAAGATTAGGCATAAAACAGTGATTTTCATCACCATTATTTAATATTGCATAGAAATATTAACTTTAGTAATAAGA
Organism: Myrmecobius fasciatus; assembly: GCA_023553655.1. NCBI lineage: Eukaryota > Metazoa > Chordata > Mammalia > Dasyuromorphia > Myrmecobiidae > Myrmecobius > Myrmecobius fasciatus. The sequence continues at coordinate 31,142 of JAJPUD010014309.1, forward strand.
CAGAAAAATATTGAAGGAATTAGAATAGGTAAAGAGATAACATATCTTTCAGTCTTGGCAGATGAAATGATGGTATATTTAGAAAATCCTAAAGAATCAATTAGAAAACTATTAGAAACAATTAACAAGCAAAATTGTAGGATATGAAATAAACCCACACAAATCACATAGATTTCTATATGTTACCAACAAAGTCCAGCAGCAAGAGATAGAAATAGGAATAACTATAGATAACTAAATATAATATAGATAACTAAAATAACTATAGATAATATAAAATATTTAGGAGTCAATCTGCCAAGACAAAGCCAGAAATATATGAAAACAATTATAAAACACTATTCACAAAAATAAAGTTAGATCTAAATAGTTGCAAGAATACAAAATACTCATAGGTAGGCTGAGCTAATATAATAAAAATGAAATTCTACATAAATTACCATAGCAATTCAGTGGCATACCAATCAAACTATCAAGAAATTACTTTGTAAATCTAGAAAATAATTTTAAAAATTATCTGAAACAAAAGTTAAAGAATTTCAAGGAAATTAATGAAAAAAATGCAAAGATGGCCTAGCTATGCCAGATCTAAAATTATATTATAATGCAGTGATCATTGAAACCATCTGGTACTGCCTATGAAATAGACTAATAGATTGATAAAATAAGTTATATGCACAAGAATTAATAGTCAATGAGTATATTTATCTAGTATTAGATAAATGTAAAGACTCTAGCTTCTGCAATATGAGCTCACTATTTGATAAAAATTGCTGGGAAAATGATAAATAATATGGCAGAAACAAGGCATTGACTAACACCTAATACCCTATAACAAGATAAGATCATCATAGATTCATGATTTAGACAGAAAAGGTGATACTATAAGCAAATTAGGAGAACAAGGAACAGCATACCTCTCAGATCTGCTGAGAATGGAGGAATTTATGGACAGAGAAGTATTAGGGTACATCATAAAATACAAAATGGATAATTTTGATTGTTAGATTAAAAAGACATTGCAGAAACAAAATCAATGCAGCCAAGATTAGATGGAAAACAGAAAGCAAAGTCTCTACTGGGTCTGTATCACAAAGAGATCATCAAAAAGGGAGAAGGACCCACATGTGCAAAAAATATTTCTAGCAGTCCTTTTTTTAGTGTCAGGGAACTGAAAATGAAATGGTTATGTTGGGAAATGGCTGAATAAGTTAAAGTTTATGAATATAAGGGAATATTGTTGTTCTTCAACAAATGATGAGCAGGCTGGTTTCAGAAAAGCATGGAAAGATTTGGATGAACTGATGGAAAGTAAAGTGAGAAGAACCCAGAGAACGTTGTACACAGTAAGAAAATTATATGATGATCAAATGCAATGTGCTTGGCACTTTTCAAAAATGAAGTGATTCAAGGCAATTCCAATAGACTTGTGATGGAAACTTGTCTTCCACATCCAGAGAGAAAATTATGGAGACTTAATCTGGGATCAAAGGATACCTAGTATTTTCATTTGGGGGGGGGGGGAGTGATGTTTGCTTCTTTACTTATTGTTTTATTTTTCTGTTGTCATTTTTTCTTTTGTTCTTTTTTTGCATGGCATGATGAATATGGAAATATATTTAGAAGAATTGCACATATTTAACCTATATCCGTTTACTTGCTATCTTGGCAAGGGGGCAGGGGAACAAGAAGGAAAAATTTTGGAACACAAGGTTTTGCAAAGCTGAAATTTGAAAACTATCTTTGCATATATTAGGAAAATAAAATACTATTAAAATATTTATATCTGTATTTTTATGTTTGAATATTTTAAGAGAGTAATAAATAGATCAGATGTGTAAAACATACTAACTTGTACATGCTTTTCAAAATTATTTTGTTTGGGTTTCCATCCCTACCCCCTTTAAACTTATTGTTCACATAAAACAAAATAGTTTCTGTTATCTGAGCAATGGGTTCATATAACTACAGAATAGAATCCTTTGCTAAGGAGATATTTCATAATTTAGTATATCAACTGATCATACCCATACTTCGATCAATTGAAAGAATCTAATTTGGGCAGTTTAATAAATAAAGAGACATATGGTTTCTAGTCAGGTAGTAGGATGAGGTAAATTGAATCAATATGAGTTTTTTTTTTTTCTTATAAAATGGAAGTAATGCATTAAAGTTTAGTTATAAATGAAAGTAAACAAAAATGTTCACCATGATAACTATGGTTCACCTGCAAAGCAATCAGTTTAAGGGAGCTAAGTTCAATGATAAAGCTCATTCCAGAAATTTGACTATCATCTTTGAGGGTCAATCTTATGGAGATGAGCAATATATTCCAGAAGTAAAGACAAAATTATTTTTAGTCTCCTAAGAAGCAGTTAAAGAATTCTTTAGAGGGAATCCTTTGTTTTTGTTTTTGAAGGAGGACTCAAAGGAAAAGTAAGAGAAGGAACAGATAACTTTCATGTAGCACCTACTATGTGCCAAGAGTAATGGTAAGTGATTTAAAAATATTACCTCATTTCATCATCATAATAACTCTGGGAGGTAGATGCTATTATTATCCTTATTTTATAGATTAAGAAAAAACAAAAAGAAACAAAGTCAGAACAATGTGGAAGTTATACAATTTGATCTAGAATAAAAATCGTAAGCAAGTAACTTATCCCTGTTTCCCTTAGTTCCTTATCTATAAAATAACCTGTAAAAAGAAATGGTTTGAGGTCTTTGCCTAGAAAACTCCAATTAAGTTAAGGAAGAGCCAGACATAACTCAACAACAACATCAGTTGTAAAATGGGAATAATAATAGTACCCACTTTCCAGAATTTTTGCAAGGTTGAATGAAATTGTGTGTGTGTATGTGTGTATGAATGATGTATGTATGTATGTGTGTATATGTCTGTGTGTGTGCGTGCAAATATAATTACACATGTATTCTTTGCAGTTTGTATTTTAGAATATATAGAACAAAAAAGGAATGTGATCAAGCTACAAATATAAAGAAAGGACTGGACTCCTAAGCTGGAGTTAAAATAGTTTCAAATTCCACTAAGATTTTTTTGAATATCCTCTACAACTTTTAGATTCAAACCTGTGGTAACATAGCATTATCATGTTTCCCCCCCTATTATTAGGAAACTTGCATACACAGCAATATCAGTTTTACTAATTACCAACCATTCAGTCAACAAACATTCATTAAAAGCTTACTATATACCACAACTCGTAATGATCTAAGGCAGGATTTGAACTCACAACTTTTTGAGTCCAAATCTCGTTCTCTATTATATCATAATTTCTTTAATTTGGTAGAGGGAAGAATTGGCAGTTGCAGGAATTAGAACTGTTATAAAATTGGGGATAAAATTATAGCTGAATTTTGAAGAAAACTAGAGATCACCAACATCCTTTTGAACTTTTATATCTGGCCAGTCTTTGAAACTGGTTATTTCCATGTCTTCTTCCTGTCTTTCTGATCTCAATGATAACTTAATTTTGACTTAGTCTGTCTTAAAATATTTCTTCCTTAATATTCTAATAGATTTGTCATTTATCTGATCACCAGAGAACCCCTCCACAACACACACTCATAAACACACATGGATGTATATGTCATCCCCAACAATAGTACATCATTTGGAGGGGAAAATAACAACACAAACAACAATAGCAATAATAATAACAATAAAAATGTTAGGTCAACATCTTTGTGAAACAGTGAAATCTCACCATCACTGAACCAGACAGAAACATATTCCATTTTTAAGCTCAGATATGACTCATAATTTAATAATTAAAGCATACAACTTATCAAAGTTTTTATTATTTCTTTTGAATCTGGAATGGAACTTTCTGTAGAATCAACATTTATTAGCATATTTATGAAAAGGAAATACATAAAAATGAAAATTAGTAATTTTCATTAAAATATAGAAATTTATCAAGGAGAACGTCATTTTCTCTGTTTCTTTTTGTTTTGATTCATTGCATTTTCACATTTCTTCCATATCAACCTTTTCTCAAAAGTGATAAATGCACTATTTTCTGATTAAAGCTTCAAGTGCCTTTTATTTCACCATTTATGTAAACAACACACCTTTCTATAGTTTATTAGTCTTTTCCATTTCTTGAATTTAAAATCATATCTTATTGCTTTGTGTTTTTTCTTCTTATAGAGTTTATTTCAATCAATTTTTAGCTATAACCTTCATAATTTATATGTCAGGTCACTCAATGTCTTTGCTTTTCCTCTGAGAATAAACTCATCTTTATCAGACTTTCCTCAGAATTCATGTTGCTGAGACTATTGCTTTTCTTTACACCCCAAAGAGCAATTATTGTTTGTCTTTTCAAAACAAATGGAGACCAATAGTGGATGTGATGCCCTAAGTAAGATCTAAATAGTGCCTTTATAACAATAACACAAAAAACTTTGATTTATATTGCATTCTCATATCAATTGAATCAGTCTTCTCTGTCTTCTTCTGACATCTCTTGAACTTTATGGTCTGAGGGGTTTACAACTTCACAACAATAATACTTAAATCTTTCTAACAATAGTGGAGTTCAATTGAGCATTCATTTGCTATTTTATTTTTTTTCAAATTCTCTTAACAAAAGGCTTGCCATTCAACATTAATCTGTATTGACCTGCAGTTTTCAACTTAACTCCAAGATATACAAACCGAGTCTCTATCTTATGTTATTATTTCTCATTCAGAGAAAGATCATGGATCCCAAATGTTATTTATTGAACAGAATTGGGTTAAACACTAGGATTTGAATTAAATTCTTCTAACAGAAAACTTTTTATTCCCAACTAAGAGAACTCTGGTTATTTTTGTTTTCTCTCTGTTCTTTAATCCAATGCTCCATCCATGTCACTTGAGTCTATTTTATCTGAAACTTAAACTTAAAAAAACTAACAACTTTGACAATATAGGAATAAACCTAAAAGAAACTGAACTTCAAAATAAACTTCTTTAAAAGAACTTTATTAATTTTTATTTTCATGAATATGTTTTTGAATAACAAGATAAAGTAAAATAGCATAATTCCTAATCTTCATCCTGATTCATCGGATCTGTGATATCTATTGGTTTAGAATATGTTGCAAAGTCTATAATTCCTTTCCTCAGCCTTGAAAAAGTATTATAATATCCTTATTTTTTCTGGCTGATATTAACATTAATAATGCATGTCCTTCTTCAACTCTGAAAGAAATCTATTATCCCATTTCTTTTATTATGGCTTGATACATTAGTTTAATTCATTGCCCCAAATGTTTCATTAGCTTCTACTGTGCGAAAGCCAGCTTTTACTAGCAATATCATGGGCTCAAAAGACTAAGTTCAGAGTGTGTTAGCCTTGAACTCAAGGAGACTTGAATATGGGCCAAGAATTGTTATTGCTAGGCCAAAAGTGCAGGTATGATTCTAGAGTCCCCAGAAACTAGTTCCAAACCACTCTCCACAATAGCTAAACAAGTTCACAATTCTATAAAAATTCCACAAAGTTACTCATCTTACCCAAATTCTTTTAGCATTTGCCATTTCTGATAGATATGATATGGTTCCAGAGCTGCTCCAATTTGAATTTCTCAAATGAATAGTGATAGAGAGCATTTTTCACAAGGCCATTCACAGCCCTGATTTCCTCCTCCAGAAACAAAAGAATATCTCCTGGGAATGGCTGTCATTTGTATACATTTAGCTCGGTTCCCTATGTCCCTGGAAAATGAAACTTAGTATCAAAGAAAATTACTTAAATCTTTTTGTATCACTTCATTGTCTATGATGCAAAATGCACTTTCCCTGATCATCTTTTTTAATTGAATCTATTTTTGCTTTTGTTTTGTCTGAAATCATGGTTGCTACACCAACTTTTTAAATTTCAGCTGTCAAGATGGTGGATTAGATGTAACAACACAGCTAAATTCTCAAAACATTGCTCTCCAAGCAATTTTAAAATGATTCTTCAAATCAAATTTTGGAGAAGCATAATCAACAAAAAATCAGAGACATTCTTCTAAACTAATGGAACTTAGGAATTTAGCAAAACAGGTCTGTGACACTGAGATGAGCACCAAATTGAAGTGTACATGTCAGCAATACCAGCAATATAGGAGGGTGCCTCGTAGTGGCTGGTACAGAAGTAGCAGCTTTGGGAGATTGATGCCCAGAGATGGTAAGAAAGTTGGATAACTGGTTAGAAAGAGATAATAGGAATTTTTGCTGTATTAATAAGCATTTGAATCGTTCATATGCAAGTCTGGGTCTCACTTCCAGAATAAAGAAGAATATGTGGATTTAGAGGGTAAAATAGAAATTGAAAAATCCAATGATCACTTCCTGAAAGAAATCCAAAAATGGAAATTCCAAGGAATATTATAGCCAAATTACAGAGCTCCAAGGTCAAGGAGAAAATATAGCAAGAAACGAAAAAGAAACACTTCAAATATCACAGAATTGCTTTAAAGACCATACATGATTTATTTATTTATATATTATTATTATTGTTATTATTAAAACTTTTGATTTGAAAAACATATGTATGGGTAATTCTTCAACATGGACCCTTACAAAGCTTTCTGTTACAAACTTTCCCCACTGGTCCCCACACCTCCCCTAGATGGCAGGAAATCCATTTCTTGTTAATTATGTTAAAATACTTGACAAATTGAATTTATGTATACATATTCCCACCCTTATCATTGACGTGCAAGAAAAATCGTATCTACAAGAAAAAAATCAGAGAAAGGAAAGACAATGCAAGCAAACATCAACAAGAGAGCATAAAAATGTTATGTTGTAGTCTATATTTCATATCCCTCTCTCTGGGTGAATAAGGTTTTCTTCACTGAACAATTAGAACTGGTTTGAAACATTTAATTATTGAAGAGAGCCATGTCCATCAGAATTGATCATCATATAATATTGTACTTGCCATGTATAATGATCTCCTGGTTCTGCTCACTTTGCTCAGCATCAGTTCATGCAAGTTTCTCCAGGCCTCTCTGAAATCGTCCTGCTGGTCGTTTCTTACAGAGCAATAATATTCCATAACATTCATATACCATAATTTATTCAGCCATTCTCCAATTGATGGGCATTCATTCAGTTTCCAGTTTCTAGCCACTACAAAAAGGACTGCCACAAACATTCTTGCACATATGGGGCCCTTTCCTTCCTTTAAGATCTCTTTGGGATATAAGCCCAATAGAAACTCTGCTAGGTCAAAGGGTATGCACAGTTTGATAACTTTTTGCATAGTTCCAAATTGTTCTCCAGAATGGTTGGATCTGTTCACAGTTCCACCAACAATGTATCAGTGTCCCAGTTTTCCCACATCCACACCAACATTCCTCATTATTATTTCCTGTCATTTTAGCCAATCTGACAGGTGTGTAGTGGTACCTCAGAGTTATCTTAATTTGCATTTCTCTGATCAATAGTGATTTGGAGCACCTTTTCATATGACTAGAAATAGTTTTAATTTTATCATCTAAAAATTGTCTGTTCATATCCTTTGACCATTTATCGATTGAAGAGTGCCTTGAATTCTTATAAATATGAGACAATTCTCTATATATTTTAGAAATGAGTCCTTTAAAAGAACCCTTAAATGTAAAGATGATTTCCCAATTTATTGCTTCCCTCCTAATCTTGTCTTCATTATTTTTGTTTATACAAAAACTTTTTAACTTAATATAGTCAAAATTATCTATCTGGTGTTCAATTAAGAGTTCCAGTTCTTCTTTGGACATAAATTTATTCCATCTCCACAGGTCTAAGAGGTAAACTATACTATGTTTCTCTTATTTACTTACAATATCACTCTTTATATCTAGATCATGAACCCATTTAGATCTTATCTTGGTACCTGGTGTTAGGTGTAGATCAAGCCCTAATTTCTTCTACACTAGTTTCCTCTTTTTGCCAGCAGTTTTTGTCGAATGGTGAGTACTTATTACAAAAGCTGGAATCTTTGAGTTTATCAAACACTAAATTGCTATAGTTATTGACTAGTTTGTCCTGTGATCCTGTCCTATGTCACCGATTTACTACTCTATTTCTTTGCCAGTACAAAATGGTTTTGATGACTGATGATTTATAATATAGTTTTAGATCTGATACAGAAAGGCCACCTTCATCACCCTTTTTTTTTATTAATTCCCTTGAAATTCTTGACCTTTTCTTCTTCCAAAAGAACTGTGCTACTATTTTTTCTAGATCTGTAAAATAATTTCTTGGCAGTTTGATTGGTATGGCATAAAATAAGTAAATTAATTTGGGTAATATTTTCCTTTTTATTATATTCACTCGGCCTACCCATGAGCACTTGAAGTTTTTCCAATTGACTAGGTCCGATTTTATTTGTGTGGAAAGTGTTTTGTAATTTAGTTTGTATAGTTTCTGAGTTTTCCTTGGCACATAGATTCCAAAACACTTTGTACTATAAAAAGTTACTTAGAATGGAATTTTTTTTGTATCTCATGCTGCTGAACTTTGTTGATAATATATAAAAATGCTCCTAATTTATGTGTATTTTATTTTGTTTCCTGCAACTTTTCTAAAGTTATGAATTGTTTCTAGTAACTTTTTACTTGAGTCTCTAAGGTTCTCTAAGTATACGATCATGTCATCTGCAAAGAGTGATAATTTGGTTTCCTCATTAACTACTCTAATTCCTTTCATCTCTTTTTCTTCTCTTACTGCCAAAGCTAACATTTCTAATACAATATTAAATAGTAATGGTGACAGTGGGGAGCCTTGCTTCACTCCTGATCTTATTGGGAATGGTTCTAGTTTGTCTCCATTACATATGATGCTTGCTGATGGTTTTAAGTAGATACTACTAATCATTTTAAGGAAAAGCCCACTTATACCTATACTCTGCAGAGTTTTTAATAGGAATGGATGTTGGATTTTATCAAATGCTTTTTCTGCATCTATTGAGATAATCATATGGTTTTTGTTAGTTCCGTTATTAATATAATTAATTATGCTGATAGTTTTCCTAATGTTGAACCACCCCTGCGTTCCTGGTATAAATCCTACTTTGTCATAGTGTATTATCCTGGGGATGACTTTCTGTAATCTCATTGCTAAAATTTTATTTAAAAATTTTGCATCAATATTCATTAGGGAAATGGGTCTATAGTTTTCTTTCTCTGTTTTCACCCTACCTGGTTTAGCTATCAGCACCACATCTGTATCATAGAAGGAATTTGGTAGTACACCTTCTTTCCTTATTTTTTCAAATAGTTTATATAGTATTGGAATTATTTGTTCTTTGAATGTTTAGTAGAATTCATATGTAAATCTATCTGGCCCTGGAAATTTTTTCTTAGGGAGTTGATTAATAGCTTGTTCTATTTTTTTTTCTAAAATGGGGCTATATAAATAATTTATTTCCTCTTCTGTTAACCTGGGCAATCTTTATTTTTGTAGATATTCCTCCATTTCATTTAGATTATCAAATTTATTGACACAAAGTTGGGCAAAGTAACCCTAATTATTACTCTAATTTCCTCTTCATTGGAGGAAAGTTTTCCCTTATCATTTTTGAGACTAACAATTTGATTTTCCTCTTTCCTTTTTCTGATCAAATTCACTAAAGGCTTATCTATTTTGCTGTGGTTTTTTTCATAAAACCAACTCAGTTTTAGTTATTAAAGCAATACTTTTCTTATTTTCAATTTTATTAATCCCCCTTTTCATTTTCAGAATTTCCAATTTGGTATTTAATTGAGGGCTTTTAATTTGCTCTTTTTCTAACTTTTAAAATTGTAAGCCCAATTCATTGATTTTCTCTTTCTCTATTTTATGCAAGTAAGCATCTAGAGATATAAAATTACTCCTTATAGCTGCTTTGCCCATATCCCACAAATTTTGGTATGTTGTCTCATTATTGTCATTCTCCTG
>JAJPUD010014310.1:1186-32674 GCA_023553655.1 Myrmecobius fasciatus
ATGGGTAGGCAGAGCAAATATAATAAAAATGACAATATTACCCAAACTAATCTACTTATTTAGTGCCATACCAATCAAACTCCCAAGAAACTATTTTACAGATCTAGAAAAAATAGTAGCAAAATTCATTTGGAAGAACAAAAGGTCAAGAATTTCAAGGGAATTAATGAAAAAAAAAGACAGATGAAGGTGGCCTTGCTGTACCAGATCTAAAACTATATTATAAAGCAGCGGTCATCAAAACCATTTGGTACTGGCTGAGAAATAGAGCAGTCGATCAGTGGCATGGGACAGGATATCAGGACAAGCTAGATAATAACGTTAGCAATTTAGTGTTTGATAAATCCAAAGACCCCAGCTTTTGGGATAAGTACTCACTATTCAGCAAAAACTGCTTGGAAAATTGGAAACTAGTGTGGAAGAAGTTAAGGCTGGACCCACACCTAACACCACACACCAAGATAAGATCTAAATGGTTTCATGATTTAGATATAAAGAGTGACATTATAACCAAATTAGAGGAACATAGGATAGTTTACCTCTCAGACCTGTGGAGATGGAATAAATTTATTCCCAAAGAAGATCTGGAACTCTTAATTGAACACCAGATAGATAATTTTGATTATATTAAGTTAAAAAGTTTCTGTACAAACAAAACTAATGCAGACAAGATTAGGAGGGAAGCATCAAATTGGGAAATCATCTTTACATTTATGTGTTCTGATAAAGGTCTCATCTCTAAGATATATAGAGAATTGTCTCATATTTATAAGAATTCAAGCCATTCTCCAATTGATAAATGGTCAAAGGATATGAACAGACAGTTTTCACATGATGAAATTAAAACTATTTGTAATCATATGAAAAGGTGCTCCAAACAATTATTGATCAGAGAAATGCAAATTAAGACAACTCTGAGGTATCACTACACACCTGTCAGATTGGCTAAAATGACAGGAAAAGATAACGATGAATGTTGGAGGGGATGTGGGAAGACTGGGACACTGATGCATTGTTGGTGGAGCTGTGAAGGGATCCAACCATTCTGGAGAGCAATTTGGAACTATGCTCAAAAAGTTATCAAACTGTGCATACCCTTTGATCCAGCAGTGTTTCTACTGTGCTTATATCCCAAAGAAATCATAAAAGAAGGAAAGGGCCCCACATGTGCAAGAATGTTTGTGGCAGCTCTTTTTGTAGTGGCTAGAAACTGGAAACTGAATAGATGCCCATCAATTGTAGAGGGGCTGAATAAATTATGGTATATGAATGTTATGGAATATTATTGCTCTGTAAGAAACGACCAGTAGGCCGATTTCAGAGAGGCCTGGAGAGACTTGCATGAACTGATGCTGAGTGAAATGAGCAGAACCAGGAGACCATTATACACGGCAACAACAATACTATATGAGGATCAGTTCTAAGGGACATGACTCTCTTCAACAATAAAATGCTTCAAACCAATTCCAATTTTTCAGTGAAGAAAGCCATATACACGCAGAGAGAGGGATGTGAAATGTCGACCACAACATAAAATTTTCATGTTCTCTGTTGAGGTTTGCTTGCATTGTATTTCCTTTATCAGATTATTATTCCTTGTAGATATGATTTCTCCTACAGAAAAAAAATTTTATGTGGCAATAACTATACATATATTCGATTTCTTAAGTATTCTAACATAATTATCATGTGGTAGATATCTTGCCATTTAGGGGAGGGGTGGGGAGTAGGGGGGAAAAATTTGTAACAGAAAGCTTTGTAAGGGTTAATATTTAGGAATTACCCATACATATGTTTTGCAAATAAAAATATTAATAAAATAAAAATAAATAAATAAAAAATAAACTAAAAAAACCACACACAAATAAGATTATTTACATAAAAATTTCATCATCAGTATAAATGATCTAGCGGTGCATCAGCTAATACCAACTTTTGTTTTATGACTGAATGCCAATTCCTTCATGGGATCCTCATGATGATTGACTTTACTTTCTTTCCCAAAATAAGTGAGAATTAAAAGTTCTCTAAATAATAGGCTCATAAAAACAATAACCCATTTTAAAAGTAGTTTGAGGATGCAAAGTGATTTATTCAGTTATCCAGTGACATAGGTAACACTTTTTATCACTCACATTTTACAGGTAAAGAAACTGAGTCTCAAAGAAGTTGGGTCTCTTCTATGATCATAAAATTGGTAAGTGCCAGGGTTGGGACATTTGTGTTTCCTGACTATCACTCTTTCCTGACTGTCACCCTCTCCAATTAATCCAAACTACCTAAAATGTTATCTCCAGGTGGTCTTTTAACAAATGAAAAATAACAACATTAGGTGAATATTCTATGAATTTAAACAGTTGATGTTAAAACTGAGACCAGAACCCAGGTGTTCTGTCTTCCAAATGAGGGTATTTTACATTCTAACACTCTGCATTGGGTGGGATGCCATTATCACTCAATGACAAATACTGTTTTAGAAGAGACCTCTCCTGTAGTTACATAACTGCCTTTGGCATCTCTAAGCATGCATTCTAGTTTCTAACATTTTCTTATCTACAGTTTCTTAGTTATCTTAGTTTCTAAATAGTTCCTTTGTTTCTTCTTGAGTATTTGCAATTTCCCTAATTGAAACATTTCAAAAAGTACTAAGATTTAATAATGATGAATTAGTTGAAGATCAAATGTGAAGTATCAGGAAATTTTAATTGGCACTTTAACAAAATGGATTGTTGGCAATATCAAGCAGTGAGTATGAGAGGGAAGTTCTGAGGTATTCTGTTAAGTGAGTTTGGGAGATTTGATAGTATCTGTAATTTTTACCAAGGACATGGAAACCATCAACTCAGTTGTTTGGTTTAGTTGTTATTGTTGTTGCTTAAAAAAATAATCTGTTCAAGTATATGTAAAATTTAACTTAAATCCTTCCACCTTTGTACTATACACATAACAAGGAATAGAGATTTTAAAATCAGTAAAATAAAGAATAAACAATATTCATATTTAACTATTAATAATATCATGAATTTATTGATGTTAAAGAGAAAACAGCCATATCAAAATACTTCACCTGTTTATTCTGATCTTACTTAAGAAAATTCTTTGTTGGGATAGAAGAGATTGTTCATTATATGGAAGCAAGACATGAGAATCCATAATATTAGATACACAGTTCAAGCAAGCCAATGATTGGTAAGGCAATTTCAATTATGATGTGCACAGTTTCTGCTCACTTCCAGCCCCAAAACACAACAAATAGCAATTCTCCAAATATAAGTTCAATCATTCTCTATCTCCATGGATCAGAAGCCATGTGTCTTATACTATTAGCATGAGTATCTAACAACCAAAAATAGGCAGTCTAGGTACAATTTTATTCATAATTAGACAATGCTTCAATATCATCAGCATCCCTGAATTTTAAGTGAAAATAAAAGATTCAAGAATTACCTTATTTTTTAAAATTAATAATAGTGGAACAAACTATGATCCAAAAACATGTTGTTGGCCATTCACTCAGATTGAGCTTTGAAGTCAATCAATTAAACAACCATTGAAAGCAAAACTGCTTGGTAATGTCATTAGCTTCTTATTTTTACGATTAGGCTAATTATAATTTGTATTTTCTTTTTAGCTGGATTCTTACAACTCTGCTTTTCTTTAAACTATTGCCTATGGCCTCATTCAAGTAAAATCCTTTGGTACCCACTGTAATATTTTATGTTTATTGGCTATTAGTTTCCAGATCAACTCAGTAAAATTCCAGTGATGTAGGTGTAAACTGTAATGAGAAATAATAAACTCTCAAGTGGATTAGACTTTTATTTGGCAGGAAGAAAAGATCTAAAAATTGTGATTGCTTCCCAGAGGAAAATTTCTTCTTTGTTAACAGGAATATAGCCAAAATTTCTATCTGTTACATTATTCTGCATCTTCAAGAAAATGTAGATATTTTACTTTCTGGAAATGAAATCCTATTTCTATGTGATTCATGTTAAGCAACATGGCTTGTAAAAATCATTTATGGTGTCATAATAAACTTGAAAGTTTTCTTAATACCTATATGGTTTGTTAAATTTGGCCACAAATGTTGGTTTTTCTTTTTTTTTTTTTTGCTGTGGACATAATTATTTAAATTGTACTAGCATTAAAATCATACTATGTGAAACTATATTTGTCAATAAACTTCAATTAACTAATTTAGTTGTTAATGTTTTGATTATCTTTTGTTAATTAAGTTGCAATATTCTTAAAAATTTTTCCATATGTAATGGTAACAAACTAGAACCATTCCCAATAAGATTAGCAGTGAAACAAGGTTGTCCACTATCATCATTACTATCCAATACTGTATTAGAAATATTAGCTTTGGCAATAAGAAAAGAAAAAGAGATTAAAGGAATTAGAGTAGGTAATGAGGAAACCAAATTATCACTCTTTGCAGATGATATGATGGTATACTTAGAGAACCCTAGAGGATCAACTAAAAAAACTACTAGAAACAATTCACAACATTAGCAAAGTTGCACGATACAAAAAAAAATCCACACAAATCATCAGCATTTTTATATATTGCTAACAAAGTCCAGCAGCAAGAGATACAAAGAGAAATTCCATTTAAAATAACTATTGAGAGCATTTAATATTTGGGAATCTATCTGCCAAGGGAAAGTCAGGAACTATATAAACACAACTACAAAACACTTTCCACATAAAGTCAGATCTAATCATTTGGAAAAATAATTGAGTGCAATGGGTAAGCTGAGCAAATATAATAAAAATGAAAATAGGTAACAAAATTACCTAAATTAATCTACTTATTTAGTGCAATGCCAATAAAACTCACAAGACATTATTTTACAAACCTAGAAAAAATAACAAAGTTCATCTGGAAGAACGAAAGGTCAAGAATTTCAAGGGAATTAGTAAAAAAAAAAAGATGTCAATCTAGATGTGTCAGACCTAAAAATAAAAATAAAACATCATTCATCAAAACAATTTGGTACTGGCTAAGAAATAAGACTAGTCAATCAGTGAAATATATTAAGGTCACAGAACAAAGTAGTCAATGACCATAACAATCTATGCTTTAACAAACCTAAAAATCCCAGCTTTTGGGATAAGAACTCACTATTTGACAAAAACTTCTGGGAAAATTGGAAACTAGTATGGCAGAAAATAGGCACTGACCCACACCTAACACCATATACCAAGATAAGGTCAAAATGGGTTCATCATTTAGACATAGAGTGATATTATAAGCAAATTAGAAGGTTACCTCTCAGATCTGTGGAGAAGGAAAGAATTTGTGACCAAAGAATTGGAACTCATTATTGAACACCAAATAGATAATTTTGTTATATTAAATTAAAAAGCTTTTGTATAAACAAAACTAATGCAGACAAGATTAGAAGGAAAGCAATAAATTGGGAAAATATTTATATATTTAAGGGTTCTGATAAAGGCCTCATTTCTAAAACATATAGAGAATTGACTCTAATTTACAAAAATTCAATCCATTCTCCAATTGATAAATGGCCAAAGGATACGACCAGACAATTTTCAGATGAAGAAATTGAAACCATTTCTTGTCATATGAAAAGGTACTCTAAATCACTATTATCAGAGAACTGCAAATTAAGATAACTGATGTACCACTACACATCTCTCAGATTGGTTAAAATGACAGGAAAAAAATAATGATAAATGTTAGAAGCGATGTGGGGGAAATGGGACACTGACACATTGTTGGTGGAATGGTGAATGGATCCAGCCATTATGGAAATCAATTTGGAATTATGCCCAAAAAATTATCAAACTGTGCTTACCCTTTGATCTAGCAGTGTTCCTATTGGGTTTATATCCTAAAGAGATCTTAAAGGAGGGGAAGAAATCCACATGTGCAAAAATGTTTGTGGCAGCTCTTTTTGTAGTGGCAAGAAACAGGAAACTGAGCGGATGTCCATCAATTGGAGAATGGCTGAATAAGTTATGGTATATGAATGCTATGTAATATTACTATTCTTTAAGAAATGACCAGCAGGATAATTTCAGAAAGGCCTGGAGAGATTTACATGAACTGATGCTAAGTGAAATGAGCAGAACCAGGAGATCGTTGTAAATGGCAAAAGAAATATTCAATGATCAACTCTGATGGACGAAGCTTTTCTCAGTGATGAAATGATTCAGGTCAGTTGCAATAGTCTTATGATGATGAGAGCCATTTATACCCAGAGAGAAGACTGTGGTAACTGAATGTGGATCACAACACAGTATTTTCCTTTCTTTTTGTTGTTGTTTGCTTGAAATTTATTTTATTTCTCATTTTTTTCCTTTTTGGTCTGATTCTTCTTGTGCAGCAAGACAATTAAATAAATACATATGCCTACATTGAATTTATTTATATATGTATATATATGTATATATATATTACCATATTTAACATATATTGCATTATTTGCCATCTAGAAAAGGGGGTGAGGGAAAGGGGGGAGGGGAATTGGAATACAAAGTTTTGCAAGAGTCAATGGTGAAAATTATCCTTGCATATATTTTGAAAATTTAAAGCTTCAATTAAAATTTTTAATTAATTAATTAAAAAATAAAAAGTTTACCATGATTAGACAAAATAAGTCACTGTCTAGAGGTCTTTGATAAAACCTATCTGATAATGAATACCATTCTGGTCAGACACAGAAAATATAATATTATCTATGACAGTATTCAATCAATAGTATCTTATAAGTGCTTATTAAGTGCTTCTTATTTGTATAAACAAATGAATACCTCTTTCCTTAGAGGAACTCATATCTGAAAGCTGTATCTTTGAAATTTTTCATGAGTTTCACTTATTAGTAAAAGTAATTTTTTACACAGGCAATTTTCAAAGGGAGAATCCAAGTTATCAACAACCATATAAAAACATTCAACACCATGAATAATTAGAGAAATGCAAATTAAAATATGTCTGAGATTTTACTTCCTTTACATAAATTTGGCAAAGATAGCAAAAGAAACAAAATAATACACACTGAATCAACTGTTGGTAGAGCTTTGAATTGGTCAGATCATTCGGGAAAGCAATTTGGAATTATGGACAAAATATGAATGCCCTTTACTATGCCTATAATCCTAAAATGATTAAAGAATGGAAAAGGAAACATGTATACCGAAGTATTTATAACAATTCTTTTCTTCCTACCACAAATCTGGAAATTAAGGGTTACTCACTAGTTTTGGAATAGCTAAAAAAAAATGTTATATAATTAATAGAGACTTGAGATTGACATCAGGAAGATTTGAATTCAAATCCAACCTCTGACACCTCCAACTATGCGGGCTATAAGTAAGTCACTTAGCACAATGCCTAGCACAGAGTAGACACTATATCAGTTCTTATTTTCTTTCCCTTGCTCCCTGGTATATAAAGATATTGGATTGGTATTATACCATAAGAAATGATCAAATGAACAGTTCCAAAGAAACTGGAAAGAACTTATGAACTGATACAGAGTAAAGCAAATAGAAGAACCAATTATACAATAACAACACTGTAAAGAACCATAATTTTGAAAGATTTTAGAACCCATTTTACAATAGTAAACCATAAGTGCAGAGGACTGAAGGTGAAACAGGCCACACATCTCCCACCAAAGAAGTAATTGCATTCAAACACAAAATAAGATAAACCTTTTTGGCATGACTATTATGAGAATTTGTTTTGCCAGACTATGTATATTTATTATGAAAATTTTCTCTTTTTTATATTTCTTTATTGTTCAATTGGAGGAAGGGAAAGCAGTAAATGGACAGAATAGAAATTTTATAAAAATAAATGAATAAAAGTATTTCCTCACTTTGCAAGATTAATAAAAGGACATTAAATAATTGATGTCCCTTTAAATGCTTTAATGTGTTATTTGAAAATATAATATGTTATCTGCATAAATTTAACAAGGAGTATTATAGTTAAAGATCTGGCCTTAAAGATAGACAGTCTTACCTCCTATATGTACTGAATGTATGATCTTGTGTGAGCACTTTAATTTCTAAGAATAGGACACTGCAAAAGCAAGGTATTTTGAATAATTGCATCTTCTGATGAACTCAAAATGTTTTATTTCTAACTCCTCTATGGAAAAAGCATTTATTCAGGTTACTGAATTCAGGAGTATACAGTGTACAGTGAAAATAATTTTCCCTTTGTTGTTGAGCATATTCATAATCCTTCAGGGTCATAATCTAATTCAATTCATTACAACTAGTATTAATTAAATATCTTACTTAAAGAAAAATCCTTTTGGGAGGCACTGATTACCACCATTGTATATGCAGGTATGAATAAAGCAGGACCAAGTGAATATTTTGTTGTTAGCCTAATGATTGGCTCTTACCTTGCCCTCTCTGGGGAAAAAAAAAAAACCATGACAATAATGCTAGTGTGCCCTTCCCAAGCCCTGTGCACATCTGATACTTTACTTACAGCTAATATTCTATGTTAGCCACCGATCTGGTACTATTGTATGAATATAAAGCATGGTCTCAGAAATTTCATTTCTTAGCTAAATTCCTTGAATCATTTCATTCTCTTGTGATTTCCTGTGCACTAAAAGTAAAGAATTTTAAAATGCAGGTTAACTGAATAATTTAATTAACTAGGTCTGTTTAATGGAAACAAATAAATTGAATATACTTCATCTAATTCAACTCTATCCTTTTCCAGATAAGGAAACAGAGGCTCAGAGAAGAAACAAGAATTCCCAAATTATACAGTTACTTAGCTCATGATAGACCAGATGTAGAATTCTGTAGAACTAGATCTAGAACAAAGGTATGTATACACGTAGGAAGAATTAGTCTACAAGAATACAAGAATATCTGACTCTCCAGACTACATGATGCTGACTTTTTACATGAGGCAAAGGACAATGAAGAGGCAATGTGGTATCATTAAATAAGGACAGAATTTGGAAGCAAGGGTCCTAGGTTCAAATACAAGTACTTACTAACTCTGCGACCTTGAGCAAGGCATAGAACATCTCTGAGCTCTGACTCTCTGCTTCCTTATCTGTAACAGGAGGAAGGTGGACTAGATGACCTTAGAATTTCTCCCAGCTTCAACTCTATGTTCTTAGGATCTGATCACATTTTCTTATAAATTCCATCAGTTCTTGAAGAAGTAAGTACAATAATTTTGAACAACCTGAGTCTTCTTCCTTAGGCCCTGTAGGGTCAATGGCCCTCCTACATATCACTCTTTCCTGCAAAAGTGAAGTCTCATTTTCTCTTTCTTATTTTATTGGTTGACCCTTAGCTATTGGTTCTTTCTTGCTAAACTCTGGATGTCCCTACTCATTCCTCTTCATCACTAAACCCTCATATTTCATATCTTCTCATTTCACTTTTACACTTATCTGCTAGTGTACCTTTCATTGAAGTTATTCTGGGTCCAGCACTATCTACTATGTCTATCCACTATGTCAGGCTGTCTTGTTTATTTTTATTTTGGTTACAATAAACATAGTTAAAATTACAAAGAAGTTCCTCCTAATTCAGTTTGCTCATATTTTGGGATTCATCATTCCATATTGTGAGTTCCATGGTACAGAATTCTGAATAGAGACATAACTGTTTGCAATCTCCCTTCTTTCTTCATATGCTGTGTCAGGATGCCACATTTCTTTCTGAGAACCATTTCACAATTATGCTTTTTATGACGATGCTGTGATATTATGTAGAAGCGCACTTTAAAGCAATTTTTGCTATCTCATCTTTGAAAATGCCATCTTCAAAGCTGGATGGATTAATGCCTCAAACTATAAGTGGTTAAAATAATAGTAAACTTATTTTCATAGTGACAGATTGTTTCTCTTATATCTTGAATGTATGTTTTTTGGATTTGTCATTGTACAAGACAAATGTATAATTTCTTCCTCTCCTATAACTAATAATTAAATTAGATGACTTCCTGGAGGATTTAAAGGAATATAGAAGCCAATGTGACTCAAAGGTTTCAGGTAAAACCTGCTTGGAATCAGGGAAAAGGATGGAAATTTGTTAGATAAATTTCCTATTCTAGGGTAATGATGACAATAATAATAGTGGGTGTGCACATGATCCTTTAAAACTTACAAAATTGCTTTATATTGAGTATATCACTAGATCTTCCAATTAAGTCCTTGAGAAAAGTAAAGCAGATATTATCATCCCCATTTCACAGATGAGAAAGCAGGCTCATCTCTGAGCTCATCTCTGATAAAGTAATTCATAGGACTGAAACACAAAAGGGCTCATAAAATTATCCTTTCCTGACTGTTCATTGTTATAATCTGGGAATGGAATCGGGAGTTGGGGAAAAGGGGAAGTCCAAGGGAGTTACTAAAATTCATACACACAGGAAATACTTGATCTAATATTCAATCCCATGCACTCTGCATTCAAATCCATTGTTCTTTATATTATTCCACTAATTTTGAGGGCAATGTTCTCTCTCAAATGTAGCTTATTTGAAACTTGAATGCACCTATAATAAAGCAGTTATTTATCACTGCATAGCTATGAATATTTCCCCCTTTTCAGAAAGATCTCATTTTAGTATTATAGCCCTTATTAATCAAAATAATAAATTATGTTTTAATTAAGGCTGAGAGAAAAGAGGAAGAAAGATCCTGATCATGTTCCCCATCCTTGATCATGAATGTAAAAAGGTATGGTATAGTTAAAAGATATATGTGGTTGACTAAAGGCGAGGATACCCTTTCAGTAATACAAATAGTGTGGAGTATCTAAAGAATGCAACCAAATGTTTAGACTCATGAAATCCTTAAAAAAGGATTTGTAAGAAAAAAAGAGAAACTCCATTAAATTCCCATATTAAACTTTCCTCCTTGTCTTTTGCTCCTGAAATTGCTAAAAGAGTGACCATTTTTAACAAAGCATGATGGGTCTTGTCCAGTCTATTTCCATACCCAAGGCACTAAGTGGCATTCTATTTAAAGTATAAGCTCAAAGATCGAATCAGTTGTCCACCTGACAGAGAATAAAACCATAAATGAATAAATGTAGAGGGTCACAGATAATAGGGAAACTCTGGGTAAGGCATAAGACCCTCCAGCCCAGCCAGGAAACCTGCTGATGTGTCTGGTTTGGCTTCCCATCCCTTCTAGGGGTATCTCAGCCCTCCTGAGAAGTCAGGGGGTGTGCCAACCTGTATTGTACTTGAAGCAGAGTTATACTAAGTGGCAAGGAAACATCTGCACAAAAATAACAAGTTGTTTATGTGGTCCCACATGCACAGTATCCAGTTATCCATGTGCAGTGTGCTATTGTTAAGTAAGAGTATTAGGGTATATAAGGCTCAGAAAATTCTGAATAAACAAACTCCTGTTTGACCATCTTCTGTGAGTCCCACGCCTTCACTTCTCATGCATGATCAGGATTTGAGCTGGTACCAAAATCCTGCAGTGAGCAAGTCCGGACAAGTAAAAGGTACTTTAAAGGTAAAGTGCTTAATTGAAGACATAAGTTAATAAATCAATAAAGGCATAATTAATAAAGATATGTATTAAATTCATAAATAAAAATAAAACATGCTTTTATCTGATATTTACAGTTTTCTAGATACAAGATGTACAAGTTCTAAATTTTGTTAGTAATAGCCCTTGAACTCCTTACATTCTAAAAGCAGTATACATATAGAAATGAACAGACAGGCTTAATACTTTATTATATCCTGAGGCAAATATAACCACTGGCCTTACTATATAAGAAGAAGGAGAGCAACAAATGTTAATTCTAAGCCCAGAATTTGCCATTAACCCCAGGAATTCCATATAATATACATATCTTTGGGAATATAACAGGTTTTGGAGAGCATGGTTTCAAGGAAGTAAGCGTTGTTCTGGAAACTGTAAATGGAGCCATAGACAATCAATTTTTCTACCATTTGCAGTACTAATGGAAGATTATTTATTGGAATATTTATTGGAAAGATTTCTTTTTGATATGACTTGAAGTATCAAAGAGTTATGTAATAGTAGAATGAACTACTTCAGTAATTAGTGCATTATCCCTCATTATAAATATTCAAGGAAAGGTTGGATGACTATCTTGGGTATAGGTGAGATTCTTGTTCAGGGATGTTCAGTTAAACTGAATAGCTTCTAGGAAGAAGTGTACCTAGAATTGTTTTCCTCCAGAGTAGTTTCACTGAAATCAAAACAGAAGCACATTGGATGGAGCTTATGTTTACCTAGGGCACAGGTTGAGATACAAACCTGGTAAGGGAGGAGAAACTAATGCAGAACCAGTGCTTGATAATGCTTCCTTTTCTATAAGGGGAATGATAAAGAGATTAAGGTATTCTCCCTAGACATGCAAGAGACTCTGACATGGGTTAAAGGTGAACTTCCCAGATATTGTAGAAAAGAGGGCAATGGACTGAGTCAATAGTGTACTGAGGTATGCACTTTTGAGGAGCAAGAGGTGACTTGTTCCTAATGAGTAAGCAATTTTCAATTAGATCCATAGTTATGGAAATACCTTAAAAGGGCAGGTTTCAGAAAAACAGATATACAAGTCTACAACTACATCTTGAGATATATTTTAAATTGTAAAAGACCTTGACAAAATAACAAGAGCACCTGGGAGTATTCCTCCTGATGCAGGAGTCTCTGATGGATTTTCTGGTTAATAGAATGGATAAAAATGACTGTCTTATCTCTTTATCAAGCTGCTCACTGGAAACATTCTTCCCTTCCTACATTTCTCCCAGTTCCTTTTCCTTTTTCCCCCCTCTATTACATTTACCTACTTGGTATTATAGGCTGGTAGGCACCTAGCTAAGTGGGAATTGGAACTGATCACACACCATTCCTTTCCCTCTTCCCTTTAATCAGATGTAGATCATCTAAGGTATCCTGAATATTAGAAGACTGAAAACCAGAGTTCCTAATGAAGTTAGAAAATGGGAGATTTTGGTATTTGAGTCAAAAAAAGCACTAATATGGAAAGTTAAAGATAAAATTGCAAAATATCCTTTTGCATCATTTTCCCCAAAGCAAATGTTGAAGTAAAGGGTATTAATATAATCAGCAATTACTGAATTTATATTTTTAATATTAAAACTTATGTACTGTATTGTAATGAAACAAAAAATTTGCATATGGCTTAGTCCCAGGAATACTGGACTGACTCTTAGATGTCTAAGACATAAAAAAGCAACTACTTTCCCTATTTGTTGAATCTTTTTAAAAATTCTCAACTCCAATTCAGGGGGTTTTGTTTCTAACTTTAGGAAGGAGCTGTCACAATTGAATGCATGGGCACCTTCATTTAGAATCCCATGTGCATTCCACCAATGTTAATATATGGGCACTAATTATACTAGCTCATCTACCTTGTCTATCAAGAAAGAGCAGGCATGTGGAACAGGATATAACCTCATATTTTTATATGAATTCTGAATCATGATTCAAAAATCCACATTCTCATGCACACCCCCCCCAGAGTATACTTTCTGACCTTCAAATGAAGGTGTTTCAATATTTTACATTCCATAAAGCACTAGAGGGAGAGACAGGCTATGGTTTTCTGAGGCCTTCATCATTTGCTGGTGTTTTATAGGAAAATTTGTTTCAATTTCTAAACCACAGAGTTGGAACAGTATGACCAAAAACTAGTGGCCATATTTTCTTTGTATTAGGGAAATGTGGATAGATTATCTTCTTTAGAGACAACATATATCAGAATGACAAGAAATATTTTTCCACACTATAAAACTTCCACCACTTTAGTTTTTCAAGTATTATAAGATTTTTTTAAGCTAACTAACTACCTGGCTTCTTCAGGGTATTCTCCAGAAGAATCTCCAAGCTTCTGAAATATTCAAGAACTCAATCTCCCCACACTCAATGACCCCTCCACCTTTTCCTGAAATGCTGAATAATTGTTTTTGTCACCCTTGGACTTAGTCCTTCAGCTTCTCTCTAATAACTTTCATTAGGTCCTAAGGAAGTAAGAAAAGAAAGAGACAGAGAGAGAGACAGAGAAAGAAAGAGAGAGAGATACAGAGACAGAGACAGAGACAGAGAGACAGAGAGACAGAGACAGAGGCAGAGACAGAGACAGAGGCAGAGACAGAGAGACAGAGACAGAGAGAGAGAGAGAGAAAGAGAGAGAGACAAAGAGAGAGAGAGAGAGCAAATTGATTAAAACAAAACTGTTTCCACTCCTGGAAGGGAGAAAAAAGCCTTTAATCTACTAGTCTCATCTTGATATATTAAACACAGAATTAAAATTTTAAATCATACTGTCAGTCATAGAATATTCTTCCTAGTATAAGTATGCTTTTTCCTTTTCTGTTTTAAAGTAGGAGTATAAAAGCAGCTGTGTCTCAAACATAATCTTTTCAGGGGAAAGTCTCTCAAACTGATTTCTCTCTTTTAACACACAGAGTATCAAGGCTCCATAAAGAAATCTTGTTCACCAAGGATCACAGCTTTAATTTAATTCTATTAAACAAATGAGCTCAATCTATGTTCAAGAACTTACTATGTATGAATCATTGTGCCAACCACTGACTATACAATAGATAAGTGAGACAATACCAGCTCTTAAGGAGCTCACATTCTAATTACTGAGGAGACAGGATATATGGAAGGATTCAATTGCAAGTCCCATGATCCTTGGGAAGCAATGACAAAAAAAGATGTTAATACTTTGTTAATGTCATTTCCATTAATAAAATACTATCAGTTTCTGATGTTGAATCATTTGACAAGACCAAAAAATTGGGGTACAAAATTTTTCTTTTCTGGGATCTCATTTTTCTTTTCTGGGGTCTTCAGTAGCTCTATTAGCAGGTTCCATTCCCACTGGGGTTTCCATGGAGAAAGAGAAGGAGGAAAAAAAAATGAAATGAATAGTGTGAGTTTGGGAGAAACATCTACCCAGATGAAAGAATCTTTAAGCACAGAAAGAACTATGGGATTGTGTCCATAGGAAACATTCAAGTTGTGCTTTATATTCCTCCTCATTGGCAAAATTAGAATGGGTTAGACTGATATTTTCAGGAAAGAAAAAGGAAGGAAGGAAGGAAGGAAGGAAGGAAGGAAGGAAGGAAGGAAGGAAGGAAGGAGGGAGGAAAAGAGGGAAAGAGAGGAGGAGGGAAGGAGGAAGGAAAAGAGAGGGAATGAAAGAAGCATTTATTAAGCACTCTTCCTGTACCAGACACAGAATTAAGTATCTTACAAAACATTATTTCATTTGAGCCTCACAACATCCTAGCAAGTAGGTGCTATTATTATTCCCATTTTACTGTTGAGAAAACCTAGACAGACAGAGGTAAAATGACTTCTCCAGGATCATAGAGCTATCCCTGAGACCAAATTTGAATTTAGTTATTCCAAACTCTGGGCCAGGGCACTATTCACTGCATTACTTAGATGCTTCAATTTCCAACTTGTTAAGAGGGTAGGGAAGGGAGGGACAGGATGTAGCAGGTAGAATACAGAAATTATTAATTGTTTTTCTTCTGATTTAGTAATAATTGCAGGAAGACTTGCATACAAAATTGAAGGAGGCCTCCACTATCTTACTAAAGAAAAATATATTTTCTTACAGGAAGATCTTGCCTTCTGTAACTCCAAGGCTTTCATATTTCCTCCATTTCCTCTCTGCTGAGAAATGCTATTAATTGACTATATAGTCTAAGCAAGCCTCAGAAGTGATAAAAATCCAAGTCTCTATCCTGAGAGGCAAAAACTGTTACTAGCCTAATTAGTATTCCTTGGCATACTGATAAATCTTTTTCTTTTCAATTTAGCTACTCATTCCTACTCCTACCCCAAGTCTTACAGATATTATAGTGGGTGAGATTTTCCCTTGGTTCTAATGAAATCCAGATTGGGAAGCTCCTATAATAATTCCCAGAATTATGTGTAAGTGCATTAAGCTAAAAGCCCAATTACTATTCCCAAAAGCTCTTTGGGTTTAGAGTTCTGGACTGTACCTCAGATCCTTAATGAATATTTATTGAATTGGAAAAAATAAAGAGAAAAAACTAAATCAGAGAGGGTGTGTGGTTTATAAATTCATTTAAGAACTCAGTGAAAGGCAAAAGAGCCTGCTAAACCACATTTTTGTCTATGCAGCATCAAGGCAACCAGCTAAAAAGTGAAATCAACTGGGTATATTGTCAATAGTGAACAAAGAATTGGTTTTAATTTGCTTTCACTGAAATGACTGGTTTCTACATTGCTTCGAAGTAGCCCAGGTTACCCCATCCCCAACCTAGCCATGCCACCACCCTGCCTCCTATTTCTTCCACAATTACATTAGAAGTAGAAGAGTCTATTTCTATAAAGCAATATTCCATAGAAATTGAAAGTCCTTTTCACACCAATTACTTTGTACCCTAAAGCCTCTGAGTCCTTTTAATGTCCTGGTACATTTCTCACTCCATGCATTGTTACTGAGCTGATGAGTGGAGCTATAGACTTCTCCACAGCTCCTAGAAATCTGCAAGATATTTGGTTCTCTTCTAATTCATCAGCATCAGGATACTTTATTTGGCCCTGAAATGAATGGCAACTTATTAAGCTTAACAAAACAGATCTTTCCATATGCAGAGTGGAATATGCTGTCTGCCTGCAGCACTGCGGGTTGCCATTGTTACAGCATAGAGAGGTGCTTTCTCCAGGGTAACTAAGGCATCATACCAATGCCAGCCACCCTGTAGCCAAAACTGTCAATCTTTGGGAGAAGAAATTTAAAAGGACTCCTTTTCTAAAGCTAAAAAAGTAATTATTCTTTTTTGTTGTTGCTAACCAGTGTTAGGAGACAGAGTACATAAGATATACTTTTAGGCATTGAACCCAAAGGTAGTTTTAGGAAGAAAGCATTTCAAGGTCTGACATGCTTCTATTCAAATAGGTTGTGTACACACAACATAAAATTTACTTTTTTTTTTAAAGAAATATGTTCAGCACCATTAGTATGCTGCCTACATTTCATTTTCACATGAGCAATTTTGGAAAATACAGTCTGTAATGAATTCCTTTCCTGAGACTAGGATATTATTATCCTCAGTAAACATTTGTGAAAATGCCTGATTGTCTAAAAAAATAAAAAAATATTTTCCTGGTTTCTTTTTTTTCTATTAATGAGAATCAATAGCTTTATTAATGATGAGAATTATATGTATATAATACTTTAAATTTTCAAAAAATCTTATATGGATTATCTCATTTTTTTTTCTTAAAACAAGCCTGTGAGGGGGCAGCTAGGTGGCGCAATGGTTAGAGCACCAGCCCTGAAGTCAGGAGGACCTGAGTTCAAATCTGATCTCAGACACTTAACATTCCCTAGCTGTGTGACCCTGGGCAAGTCACTTAACCCCAATTGCCTCAGCAAAAAGCAAAAAAAAAAAAAAACAAGCCTGTGAGGTGGAGCAGGTATTATTAAACCCATATATAGATGAGGAAACTGAAACTGGGAAAGGTGAGAGATTCTCACCAAATCACTCAATAAAAACTCATACTTATTAAGTATCCACAGCTAGGTGGTACAAAAAGATTCATCTTCATGAATTCAAATCTGCCACTAGATGTGTGATGCTGGCCAAATCACTTACCCCTGTTTGCCTCACTTTCCCATCTGTAAAAAAAATGCTGGAGAAGAAAATGACAAATTACTCCAGTATCTCTGCCAAGAAAATTCCAAGTGGAGTCATAAAGAATAGGATATGACTAAAAAGTTATTTAACAACATTGTATCACATTCAAACCTAACATTTCCTGACTCCAAAGCCAGCATTCTGTTATACATAGTTTCTCTCTACTTGTTGCATTGGAATTTAAGGTAAGTTTGGAAGGGATTTAAGAAAAGCAGGAAGCAGAAGGGAGGAAGGAGACCATTCCAAGAAGAGGTAATAGCTAGTGAAAAAGCATGGTATCTAAGATGGATTGTCAAATTTCATGAGTTTCTATGAACCTCCCAGTCTCCAGTAGAGTTCCATGAAAGAGACTGCAACTGGAAGATGGTACACTCTAAGTTCTACCACTAAGACTACTGTGTTTTAAAATGACATTTCTTCTCAGAGAAAAATTAATACATCCACTCTTGACCATTATCTTAAAGGTATTTTGTAGTAGTTGAAGAGTTAGTCTTGCAATCAGAAAGACGTAAGTTAAAATGTCATTGTGTGACCCTGGATACATCACTACCCACTCAAGCTTCAGTTTCTTCAGCTGGAAAATTATGACCATAATAAGATATTTTTTAATAATCACCATTATAATCATTGTTATTATTATTAGGCAGCTACGTGTCCCTGTAGATAGAGCACTGGAACTAATTATGACCATAATAAGATATTTTTTAATAATCACCATTATAATCATTGTTATTATTATTAGGCAGCTAGGTGTCCCTGTAGATAGAGCACTGGAACTAAAATCAGGAACAGCTAAATTCAAATCCAGACTCAAGGACTTGCCAGGTATGTGACACTGGAAAAATCTCTTTGCCTTATTTTATTGATCTATAAAATGGGGAAAATAATAATGCACAACTCCCACAATTGTTGAAAAAATACAAAGATTATAACACCAAAATGCTTTGCAAATGTTCAAATTCTTTATAAATGCTAGTTATAATCTGGCTATTTAATAATAACAATAGGTAACATTTATGTAACACTTAAGGATTACAAAGCTTTTTGCTTGTATGATCTTACTCGATCCTCATAATATCACTTTGAAGTAGGTGGTATTATTAACCTCATTTTATAGATGAGGCAATAGTCTGAGAAAGTTTTAATGGCTTTCCCATAATCACACAGTTAAGTGTCTAAGGCAGGATTTGAAGAGGGATGTTGTTTTTTGCTTTTAAATCAGTTGCACCTAACTTTCTCCAACTTCTTGTGACTCCATTTGGGATTTTCTTAGCAAAGATATTATAATGGTTTGTCATTTGCTTTTCCAGCTTACTTTACAGATGAGGAAACTGAGGCAAGCAGGCTTATTTGGCTTGTCCAAGGTCACGTAGCTAACAAGTGTCTGTGATCAGACTGGAACTTGGGGAAATAAGTCTTTCTGACTTTAGGCCTGGCACTCTATTTATTGTACCACCTACTTGTCCTCAAAAAGGGATTATTTCTAGCATTCAACTCAGAGCATAATAATAATGCAGATTTTAAAGCATTATGTCAGTTATTATTCTAATTTTTTGGTAATGAGCTTCAAATTTAGATCAGCCAGTCTTGGGTGTCAGAGACCCAGCCAGTCTGTCCTCAGGCAAACACTTAAGAGTTTTCCTAGATTGGTAGTCTGTGCCTTTCTCCAGCATAGACTGGAAAGTCCCTTCCATACCACAATGAGACCCTGGAGGAACACTTTAGTAGAGATTATTTCTTTTTAATTAAGTACATTAAACATCCAAATGAGAAGCAAAACATTCTGTTCATCCTACAGATATCAGAAAGCAATTCTATAGGTAGAGTTTCCATAATAAAAATATCTGGATGGTTGTATGGAATTTTTGTCTTTCAATTTGAGGTTACAGTTTTGAACATGTGAGTTTGGTCTGGCACAATACTGTCGGGTTCACATTTTGTGGTGTAAGGACAATAACCAGTCACTGAGCACAATCATAAAACATGCTGCCCTGTCTATACAGCACCATCTATTGATTAGCCTGAAGCATATGATGGCAGTTTGAGGCCATCTGGACAGAAACTCAACATGTGATTTCTTTATGACATAAAATTGCTTGCTTTAGATTTGAAGCTAAATAGATAAAAGGATTAGTGCAGAATTCTATAAGAAATTAATATTTAAATTAAAGAAAACAAGCAGAGAGCAAATAAAAACTTTGATAGCAAAAATTTAAATTATGGATTACCCCATTGGTACAATTTTAGCTGGCATAGTGCATTGAGTGCTGTCATTGGAGTCAAGATTGAGTTTGAATCCTGCCTCAGACACTCACTAGTGTTATGCCTTTTCACTGGGCTTATTCTCATACCTGGAATCCTCATCTTTCTCACCTTCCCTTCCTGTCCTCCAAGGATTCTTTTTATTTGAAGTTCAAAACCCCTTCTCCAAGAAGCTTTTCCCATTGTGCCATCCCTCTGAAATAACCTTTGATTTATTCTGTAGACATCTGGTATGTGGTTTACCATTTCCTTCTCTAGCTCATTGTATAGATGAGAAAACAGAGGCAGACACAGCTAGCAAGTGTAAAAGGATATATTTGAATTCAGGAAGATAAATCTTTCTGATGTTAGTCCCAGAACTCTGTCCACTAAACCATTCTGGTTCTCATTGATTGGCCAACAAGAGGTCCCAGGGCAAACAATCACTTTTTCTTAGGGTGCATATAGATAACAATTATTTCTGTTTGGGTCAGAAATCCTGAGGTTCTTCTTCTCCCTGATTGATTTTTTTGACTAGGTAAAAGAAATCATTCTCTGCCTCATTTCCTACATAGCCTTAATCACAGATCAGGCTTGCCTCACTCAAACTGAGAGCTATTAAAGATTTTAGCTTTAAAAGGTCAAGTTCTCCTGCTTCTTCCAGCCATCTCCAGTCTTCCTGATCTATATCTCTGAAGAACAAAATGAGGGTTGTGACTTTGCACAGTCCTCCTTCACTTAAATCTAATTTACTTGTATTCCTGGTATCACCTCCTTGATGTCATGATATCATGATATCCTCAATAATAACAGCAGCAACAACATCTGGTATATAAATTTTTTAGCATATTGTGTCTCCCACTAGAACATAAACTCCTTGAGGACAGGGACCATTTGTTTCTATCTCCAGTATTTAGCCCAGTGCCTAGCCTCTAGTAAGAATTTAATAAATATCAGTTGACTGAATGACTGTATGGTACTCATGTACCTTATTCTGTTTAAGCATCATTTCACTCATTTGTTACAATGGGAATAATAACAACAGCTATCTCACAAATTGTTGTAAGGATCAAATGAGATAATATGTAAAAAGAATTTTGCAGAATTACTATTATTATTATTATTAATTATCTCTTTCAGGAGTCCAGCCTCAACTCTTCCCCAAATACTCTCTTATTTTTCAGAGAGATAAGTTGAGTACTGGTTGACTTTTTCCATTTCAAATAGATTCCCAAGGCCAAGTGAAAATAGAGGTTCCCCCTCCTCCCTGCTGTCATGGTATATTACCTATTCTGCGCATCCCTTCGCAAAAGCTTATGTCTTTGTGATTTGTTTTGCTTCAACTAAAGGAGTCCACAGTGTGCAGGAACTGTATATTACTCTAAAACAAAGTAAATATAGTTTTCAAGCTTCTAGTCACTGAGGCAGAAGAGAAATCTGAGCAATTTAATTTAAATTTAATTTACATAAATCCTGTTTCAGGAACAATCCATGCCCAAGAAAGGAAAACAAAAACCAAATACACACACACACACAAATACACAATCTGAAATTGATAAAATCCAGCACATATTTCCTGGCATTTCCCTGCTTTCTGTAGAAATAAAAACAAGATTAATATGCCAACATCTGGGTGAGATGACTAGATTTGAAGTCATAAAGACTTAGGTTCAAATTCTACTTTGTTTCTTACTCTACCTATACTACCTAAGAAGTCATTCTAAGTTTTCTCATCCTCAGTTTACTCTTTTGGAAAACTGTAATGCAATACATGGAAATACCAGTTTCATTGGGTTGTTGTAAAGTTCAGATAGAGTAATGTATATAAAGGGACTTGCAACTTAGAAATACTTTGTGTCAGTTGTTATTAAAAACTGGAATACAGAGAGCTTTGAGGAAATATTTGAGCACTTTTTCCAATTTTGTATGATCAGCTTTACTGAATCATTTATCCATAAATGAATCAATGTATGATTTTTTTCAGTTCATTTCCATTGAAAATAGTCTCTGTACCCAATTTGGTGAGTGCTTTCATTATTTTAATATGTCTGGAGAAGGGAACATTAACAAGAAGCTATGAACTTTTAGAAAATTATTTGCCAGTCTCAGACACATAAAGGGAAAGATTCTCAAGAAGAATAGTAATTTGTGGAAAATCAGTGAATACAATACCACCTGTGTACCTCTGAACATTATCTTTTATTATTTAAATAAACAGAAAAGAAAAAATATTGGTAAAGAAGGCCACAAAAAAAAAAAAAAAACAAAAACTGATTTCTAGTGGAGTCAAATGTAAAGTAGGCAGCTAGGTGACCCAATGGATGGAGCATCAGGCCTGGAGTCAGCAAGACCTGAGTTCTAAATTGGCTTCAGATACTTGCTAGCTGTATGACATTGAACAAGTCACTTCACCCTGTTTCCTCAGTTTCCTTCTCTATAAAGTGAGCTGGAGAAGGAAATGCAAATTACTCCAAAATCTTTGTCAAGAAAACCCCAAATGAAATCACAAAGAGTGAAACAAAGCTTAAATGTATGAACAATAATGAATAACAAAGATGAAATGGACTAGGGCGCTGAACTGGGAGTCTGTACCTAGTATTACCCCATTGACTGTGTGATCTTAAGCAAGTCACTTCACATCTGAATGTATTTCTTCATATATAATGAGGTCCAAAGTGGTCTCTTCTCCTTGCTACCTTGAAAATCTTATTATGTCTCTATAATGACTATAATGGGACTTCAAATTCAGGTAATTTCAAGGCAAGCCCTATGAAGAAAGGGCAACTAACTTTACTTCTACTGCCTTATGTCTCCACTCACCATCATTGGAACTTTGAAAACCAAATTACTCCTCTTGGCTACCACTCCCTTTTTATACCTTATCTCTTCCTCTCAGAAGACAAATTCCTCCAGGATAATCCTTGAAGAATTATTTTTTATATTATCTTTATATCCCTAATACTTAGTACATTGCTAAGCACAAAGCACTTAAAAAATGGTCTTTAATTTATTCATTTCCTCCTCAGGCATGGATGAACTGTAGGAGCACAATATTTATCAATTATGTATCACACATAACTTTCCTAAATTCTGACATATATTGAATCTTGTCTGATTTCAACTTAAAAGCAATATAATAAAAAAGCTACAGTAACATTGCTAATAATGGAACAGCTAAAAAGTTCACCTTATCTGAGTTAAAAAACATTGAGTTCAACCTCTTTATTTTCACAGACAAAGAAATTGGGCTCAGAGAAGTTAAGTGATTTGTTGAATATAGCACAAAAGATGACAAAATAGAAATCAGAATACTCACCTATTAACCTAGATCCACCATTCTTTTCATGGGACTTGACTATCCCAGGTAAATAGTGCATCAATAACCTCACTGTTATCAAACGATAGTTAACTAAACTTTTCTCTTACCTACTTAATGGAGCTGTCTGAAGACTTTATTTTTCTCCAAAGAGGCTCTGAATTTCTCAGCTAGACTATTTATCTGGTTTTTGTTAGTTGTCTCCTGTATTGTTCCAGTGGCTCTGAAGATGACTGAAGTAGGCTCTGTTGAATGCTTAGAACTTGATCAGACATTGAAAAAGCCAAGATTCATCCACTGTATTCTTGGCCATTGCCATTCATCTTAACATTTCTCTTGCTACTGGAAGAGAGTGAGACTGCCAACTTTGTGCAACAATGTCTTATTTAAATCCAATTCAGGAGCAAATCAACATATCACAAGGTGATTTCATTGACCATTTTCAAAAGGAAAAAAAAAAAAAAAAACCAAGGAAAAGCCATCTTTCCCTGAGCTTTCTAAGTGTATATGTCTCCGTGATTCAAAAAGACTGATTTCAATTTTTCCCAAGGCCAGCAAAATCTTAGACCACTATTCTGATCTCCAAGTGCCTGCATTTTAGCTGTCTTAGAATTCCACAAAGAGATTGCCCCCATATGGAAAGATATTTTTAACCTGTAATTTGAATTAGAGATTAAAGTCTTTATATTGGGGGCAGAGGTAGGGGGTGGGTCCTATCTTTTAATGTGATTTCTGATGCTAAGAGACAAAATAGGTAAACCTAACATCAGAACACTTGGTTTGGAATTCTGATTCTGTATGTCCTGAATATTATCCAATAAGAGCCTTCTAAAATACTATTAAAACTAGTAGAAAGTAAAACTGAACTAGACTGCAAAAACAAATTTTGATATAGTTTAATCTCTCCAATTAGCTATTAGTTCTTGGATAAAACTTTTCTAAGACTCAGTTTCCTGATCTGTATAATGAAATGAACATTTCAATATATGTTATGGGCAACAGGTTGAGAAATTATGTGATAACATTATTTGAGGATGGGCATATCTTTTCTCCACTTGAAAGAATGATCTTTAAGCTGGAAAAAAATTAAAATGCTAAATGGGGAATTGAAATCTAAAATAAGTGAAGAGAGAAGAGATAATAAAAAAGGAAATGGCCATCTTCAGTGATTTCAAATTACCAGGCTTAAATGAATAACAACCTAAAGTACAGAAGGAATTTGTGGATATAATTGCTGAATTGCTGTCAGTAATTTTTAAGAAAATGGAGAGAACAGAAAAGATGTCACAGGACTAGAAGGAGATAAATGTCTTATTTTTCAAAATATCAAGAAAAGAATTCATACTAATTCTAGTATAGCAATTCTTAGAAAACTTTAGAATATGTATTTTTAATTTAATTGCTATGTTTTGTTCATGCCTCATCCTCATTTGCAAATATGTCCCTCTCCTTTTCTCTGCCTATTCCTGATTTCAGATAAATAGATACAGAAAAGGCTATTCATCAGAACAAACATATTTGCTGCATCTAATAGCATATATAATGTTATTCATCCATATTTCCCCTACTTGTCCAATGAAAAAAGAAAGGTACATTTTCCTATCTCTTTTTGAAAGATAAGCTTGATCAGTGTGATTGCACAATACTCATTTTTTCTTTTGATTGTTTAGTTGTTCTTTCTAATTATATTGTTGTAGTCATTGTATTAATTGTTTTCTAGTTCTCTTTACTTCATTCTGCATCAGTGTCTATAAATTCTTTCATGCTTCTCTGAACTCTTGATATTCATAATTTCTTAAGATACTAAAATATCCCATTGTTTTTCCCTTCTAAAATTTCGATTATTTCCTAATAGATGGAACTGGGCAGTGAGGTGGCATAATAGATAGAGTGCCCAGAAAGATTCATCTTCCGTACCTCAAATCTGGCCTCAGACATCTACTAGATCTGTGACTATGGACAAGTCATGTAACTCTGTTTATCTCCATTCTTCAAATGTAAAATAAGCTGGAAAAGGAAATGGTGAGCCACATCATTGCCCCCTCCCCCCACAAAAAAAAGGGAATCACAAAGAGTTGGAAGTAACTGAAATGAATGAACACTTGATGAGTCTAGAATAGATACTTAAAAGTATGGTTTGTGACCATTTAGAAAGAGAAATCTATAAGCCAACATTGATTTATGCAGAACAAGATATTCCAAGCTACCCTAATTTTCTTTTTTGGCAGGATACATAAAAGAGATAGATAGAATAGATGCATAGATAGATGATAGATGGATGGATAAATAAATGAGAGGGGGGAGGAGGGAAAGAGGGAGGGAAAGAGAGATTTGGGAAAAGAAGTGAATCAGATTTTTTCAAGAAGGAGATAATTAGTCTAAGAGCTATTCTGATAAAGAATAATAAAAATAAAGCTGAAGACTGTCATGTTGTGTAACTCTTCTATGGAAGTTTTATAGGAGGCAGATAAGAATGAAAAAGGATGAGAAGGCTTAGAGAGAATTGTTATTTCTCTCCAAGGGAGAGGGTACTCATAGCACCGAGATCACAGAAATTAGATTGGTGCATTAGAGAGTTTAAATGGATATAATACCTTCAAATGCATCAAGGGATAACAGGACATTTTATGTTCTCCATTTGGATTAAAGAAAATCCCTACACAATGTTTGGATGACAGTGGTTAAGCAATGTGATAAGGACATAAGGGCTATTATTACACAGGTAGTTCAATATAAAATGATAGCATGATCATGTCTAGTCGTCAGAGTGGATACAATTTTAGTCAAGTTGGTCAGAACACATCTTGAGTGTTGTGCTGAATTCTGGGTGCAATGGTTTAATAAAAATACCTTGTAAGCAGGAGCATGACTAGAAAGTAGCAACCAGGATAACAAAGGAATCTTGAAACCATGCCATAAGATTGCCAATTAAAGAATATTTGTGATATTTTTAGCATGGAGAAGCGAAGATAGAGGAGGAATAGGAGATTAGGAAGTGGAAACTAGGAAAGACATGATACTGTTTTCAATGAATTGATCTCCAATAGAAGAGCTAGAATAAATGAATAAAAGTTGCATATAGCTCTGGGAAGTTATGGGTTTCAGCTCAACAAGCATCAATAATTTTATTTTTTTTCTTTATTAAAGCTTTTTATTTGCAAAACATATGTATGAGTAATTCTTCAACATTAACCCTTACAAAGCTTTCTGTTACAAATCCCCCCCCTAGTCCCCACCACTCCCCTAGATGGCAGAAAGTCCACTACATGTTAATTATGTTAAAATACTTGACAAATCGAATATATGTATATATATTTCCGCACTTATCTTGTTGTGCAAGAAAAATTGTATCTATAAGAAAAAAAAACTGAGAAAGGAAACACAATGCAAGCAAATATCAATAGAGAGCATAAAAATGTTATGTTGTGGTCCACATTTCATATCCCTCTTTCTGGTGTATATGGTTTTCTTCACTGAACAAATGGAACTGGTTTGAATCACCTCATTGTTGATTGTCCATCAGAATTGATCATCATATAGTCTTGTTGTTTCCATGTATAATGATCTGGTTCTGCACATTTCGCTCAGCATCAGTTCATGCAAGTCTCTCCAGGCCTCTCTGAAATCATCCTGCTGGTTGTTTCTTATAGAACAATAATATTCCATAACATTCATATACCATAGTTTATTCAGCCATTCTCCAATTGATGGGCATCCATTCAGTTTCCACTTTCTATCACTACAAAAAGAGTTGCCACAAACATTCTTGCACATGTGGGTCTTTTTCCTTCCTTTTTAAGATCTCTTTGGGATATAAGTCCAATAGAACCACTGCTGGGTCAAAGGTAAGGAATAAATAATTTTAAAGGAGAAGGAATTAACAAAGAAAATATTTAGTTCTTCATCATTGAAGGAATCTAGATGGCTACTTGTCAATGATGTATAGACTATTTCTGCCTTCTTCTACAGATTGGACTGCCTTAACTCTGAGGTCCCTCCAGCTTTAAGAAGTTATGTTTTAATGGTCTCCTCTATGCCTCAGATTCCTTATTTCCATAATAAGGATAATAATGCATGCTGCTCTGTCTAGCTCGAGTTACTGTTGTAAGTCACTTCAGTCATGTCAGTCATGACTGCCCTTGGAGGTTTTCCAGGCAAAGATACTGGAGTGATTGTCATTTCCTTCTCCATCTCATTTTACTTAAGGGAAAACATGCAACCGGGATAAAGTGACTGCCAGAGTAACACAGATAGGAAGTATCTGAGGCGTGATTTGAACTCAGAAAAAATGAGTCTTCCTGACTCCAGGCCTGGCTCTCCATTTAAGGTATCACCTAGTTGCTCAGTTTGTCTTTTTCAAACAATAGGTATTTAATATGTCCTGACTGAATTCACTGAACGTTTTTGAACATCTATTATGTGTTATAGGGGGCGAAAAATGAGTAAGAACTATCACCATCCCCTCAAGAAAATTGTATTTTATAGATGATGAAGCAATATCAATACTAAACATATATACACCAAGTGGTATAGCATGGAAATTCCTAGAGGAAAGGTTCAGAGAGATGCAAGAAGAAATAGACAGCAAAACTATAATAGTGGGGGATCTCAACCTCCCTCTCTCAGAACTTGATAAATCAAACCACAAAATAAATAAGAAAGAAGTTAAGGAGGTAAACAAAATGTTAGAAAAGTTAGGTATGATAGATCTTTGGAGGAAATTAAATGGAGACAGAAAAGAGTTTACTTTTTTCTCAGCAGTCCATGGAACTTATACAAAAATTGACCATGTGTTAGGACACAAAAACCTCAAAATCAAATGCAGGAAGGCAGAAATAATAAATGCATTTTTTTCAGATCATGACGGAAGAAAAATCACATGCAATATAAGGCCAGGAGAAAATAGACCAAAAACCAATTGGAAACTAAATAATTTTATCCTAAAGAATGAATGGGTGAAACAGCAAATTACAGACACAATTACTAATTTCATTCAAGAGAATGACAATAATGAGACCACATACCAAAATTTGTGGGATACAGCCAAAGCGGTAATAAGGGGAAATTTTATATCTCTAGATGCTTATTTGCGTAAAATAGAAAAAGAGAAAATCAATGAATTGGGCTTGCAACTAAAAAAGCTAGAGAAAGAACAAATTAAAAACCCCCAATCAAATACCAAACTTGAAATCCTAAAAATAAAAGGAGAGATTAGTAAAATTGAAAGTAAAAAAATTATTGAATTAATAAATAAAATTAAAAGTTGGTTTTATGAAAAAACCAACAAAATGGATAAACCTCTAGTTAATTTAATGAGAAAAAGAAAAGAGGAAAATCAAATTGTTAGTCTCAAAAATGAAAAGGGAGAACTTTCCACCAAGGAAGAGGAAATAAGAGCAATAATCAGGAGTTACTTTGCCCAACTGTATGCCAATAAATTTGATAACCTAAGTGAAATGGAGGAATATCTACAAAAATATAGATTGCCCAGATTAACAGAAGAGGAAATAAATTACTTAAATAGTCCCATTTCAGAAAAAGAAATAGAACAAGTCATTAATCAACTCCCTAAGAAAAAATCCCCAGGACCAGATGGATTTACATGTGAATTCTACCAAACATTTAAAAAACAGTTAACTCCAATATTATATAAACTATTCGAAAAAATAGGGAATGAAGGACTCCTTCCAAACTCTTTTTATGATACAGACATGGTACTGATACCTAAACCAGGTAAAACAAAAACTGAGAAAGAAAATTATAGACCAATCTCCTTAATGAATATTGATGCAAAAATCTTAAATAAAATATTAGCAAAGAGATTACAGAAAATCATTCCTAGAATAATACACCATGACCAAGTAGGATTTATACCAGGAATGCAGGGATGGTTCAATATTAGGAAAACTATTAACATAATTGACTATATTAATAACCAAACTAACAAAAACCATATGATAATCTCAATAGATGCAGAAAAAGCGTTTGATAAAATCCAACATCCATTCCTTTAAAAACATTAGAGAGTATAGGAATTAATGGACTTTTCCTTAAAATAGTCGGTAGCATCTATTTAAAACCATGAGCTTGCAGCATCATATGTAATGGTGATAAACTGGAACCATTCCCAGTAAGATCAGGGGTGAAACAAGGTTGCCCACTATCACCATTACTGTTCAATATTGTATTAGAAATGCTATCCTTGGCAATAAGACAAGAAAAAGAGATTAAAGGAATTAGAGTAGGTCATGAAGAAACCAAATTATCACTCTTTGCAGATGATATGATGGTCTACTTAGAGAACCCTAGAGAACCAACTAAAAAACTATTTGAATTAATCCACAACTTTAGCAAAGTTGCAGGATACAAAATAAATCCACAGAAATCATCAGCATTTTTATACATCACCAACCAAATGCAACAGCAAGAGATACAAAGGGAAATTCCATTCAAAATAACTATCGATAGTATAAAATGTTTGGGAATATATCTGCCAAGGGAAATTCAGGATCTATATGAGCAAAACTACAAAACACTCTCCACACAAATAAAGTCAGATCTAAACAATTTGAAAAACATCAAGTGCTCTTGGATAGGTCGAGCGAATATAATAAAGATGGCAATACTACCTAAACTAATCTATCTATTTAGTGCTATACCAATCAAACTCCCAAGAGATTATTTAACTGAACTAGAAAAAATAACAACAAAATTCATCTGGAAAAACAAAAGGTCAAGAATTTCAAGGGAATTAATGAAAACAAATGCAAATGAGGGTGGCCTAGCTGCACCAGATCTAAAACTATATTATAAAGCAGTGGTCACCAAAACCATTTGGTACTGGATAAGAAATAGAGTAGTGGATCAGTGCAATAGGTTAGGTTCACAGGACAAAATACTCAATGACAATTGTAATCTAGTGTTTGATAAACCCAAAGACCCCAGTTTTGGGGATAAAAGCTCACTATTTGACAAAAACTGCTGGGATAATTAGAAACTAGTCTGGAAGAAATTAGGCATTGACCCACACTTAACACCATATACCAAGATAAGGTCAAAATGGATTCATGATCTAGGCATAAAGAATGATATTATAATCAAATTAGAACAATGTAGGATGGTTTACCTCTCAGACCTGTGGAGGGGGAAGGAATTTGTGACCAAAGAAGAACTAGAGGTCATCATTAATCACAAAATAGATAAGTTTGACTATATCAAGTTAAAAAGTTTTTGTACAAACAAAATGAATGCAGACAAGATTAGAAGGGTAGCAGTAAACTGGGAAAATATTTTTACATCCAAAGGTTCTGATAAAGGCCTCATTTCTAAAATATATAGAGAATTGACTCAAATATATAAGAATTCAAGCCATTCTCCAATTGACAAATGGTCAAAAGATATGAACAGACAATTTTCAGACGAAGAAATTGAAACTATTTCCGGTCACATGAAAAGGTGCTCCAAGTCACTATTGATCAGAGAAATGCAAATTAAGACAACTCTGAGATACCACTACACACCTGTCAGATTGGCTAAAATGACAGGAAATGATAATGACAACTGCTGGAGGGGATGTGGGAAAACTGGGACACTGATACATTGTTGATGGAACTGTGAACGGATCCAACCATTCTGGAGAGCAATTTGGAGCTATGCTCAAAAAGTTATCAAACAGTGCATACCCTTTGACCCAGCAGTGTTTCTACTGGGCCTATATCCCAAAGAGATTTTAAAGGAGGGAAAGGGACCCACATGTGCAAAAATGTTTGTGGCAGCCCTTTTTGTAGTGGCAAGAAACTGGAAATTGAAAGGATGTCCATCAATTGGAGAATGGTTGAATAAATTATGGTATATGAATGTTATGGAATATTATTGTTCTGTAAGAAATGACCAACAGGAGGATTTCAGAGAGGATTGGAGAGACTTGCATGAACTGATGCTGAGTGAAATCAGCAGAACCAGAAGAACATTTTACACAGCAACAAGACTATACGATGATGAATTTTGATGGACATGGTTCTCTTCAACAATGATGTGATTCAAACCAGTTGTGCTGCGATGAAGATAGTCATATACATCCAGAGAGAGGCCTGTGGGAACTGAGAGTGAACCACAACACAGCATTTTAACGCTTTCTGTGAATATTTCCATGCATTCTGTTTTCCTTCTTAGGTTGTTTTTTTCTTTTCTCTTTCTAGATCTGATGTTTCTTGTGCAGTAAGATAACTGTATAGATATGTATACATGTATGGTATTTGTC
>JAJPUD010014311.1:849-14323 GCA_023553655.1 Myrmecobius fasciatus
CCTATAGAGTCCCTCCCTCCCCTTTATACATTTCCCCTAATCCTTCTATTAGTTTATCCCTTTCCTTTTCTCCCCTCCCTCCTACCTTCCCACAAGGAGGGTCAGGCCTTTCTTTGAAGCCAAGTGTGTCTGATATCCTCTCTTAGAGTCCAATCTAATGAGAGTAAGGTTTACACAATACTCATCGCCCTCCCTACTTTCCCTCAATTATATTAGATCTTCTATGTCTCTTTATGAGATTTTGCCTTATTTTACCTCCTTTATTTTTACTTTATTTTGCCTCCTTTCCCCCCTCCCCCTTTTTCTTTTTCAGTATGGTATCCCTTCCACCTCTAATTTCTTTTCCATTATTATCAAAGAAAAATCAAATTATACTGCCATTCTTTAAAGGATACCTATAGTAGAAATATAGTTCTCAAGAGTTTTCCTTTTTACTTTTTATGCTTCTCTTGAGTTCTCTATTTGGAGGTCAATTTTTTTGTTCAGATCAGGTCTTTTCATTAGAAATAGGTGAAATTCTCCTGTATCATTGAATGACCATCTTCTTCCCTGTAAGATGATGCTCATTCTAGCTGGATAACTTATTCTTGGCTGT
Source organism: Myrmecobius fasciatus (assembly GCA_023553655.1). Taxonomy (NCBI): domain Eukaryota; kingdom Metazoa; phylum Chordata; class Mammalia; order Dasyuromorphia; family Myrmecobiidae; genus Myrmecobius; species Myrmecobius fasciatus. Next base: position 1,445 of record JAJPUD010014311.1, read on the forward strand.
AATCCAAGTTCTTTTGCCTTTCGGAATATCTGGTTCCAGGCCCTTTGATCCTTTAAAGTGGAAGCTGACAGATCCTGTGTAATTCTAATGACAGTTCCTCGGTATTTGAACTGTTTCTTTCTGGGTGCTTGCAATATCTTTTCCTTGGTGTGATAGTCCTGACATTTGGCCACGATATTCCTTGGGGTTTTAATTTTGGGGTCTCTTTCTGGAGGTGATCGGTGAATTCTTTCAATGCCAATTTTGCCTTCTGATTCTAAAACATCAGGGCAATTCTCTTTCATGATTTCCTGGAAGATAGCATCCAGGTTCTTTTTTTCATCGTGGCTTTCAGGGAGTCCGATAATCCTTAAATTGTCTCTCCTGGATCTGTTTTCCAAGTCAGTTGTTTTTCCTAGGAGATATTTCATATTTTCTTCTATTTTTTCATTTTTTTGTTTTTGTTTAACTGATTCTTGAAGTCTTTTGAGTCATTTACTTCTATTTTTCAATTTTAATTTTTAAAGTATTATTTCCTTCAGTTATCTTTTTTAGCTCCTTTTGTAGCTGGCCAATTGAATTTCTTGATTCAATGCCTTCTTTTTCCATTTTGCCAGTTTTATTTTTGAGTGAATTGTTGTCTTTTTCCAATTCACTAATTTTGTTTTTCAGTTCATCATTTTTGTTTTCCAGTGAATTGGTGATTTTTTCCAATTCACCAATTTTGTTTTTGAGTGAACTGTTTTCTTTTTCCAATTCACCAGTCCTATTTTCCAGTTTTTGATATTTCTGTTGCCCTGATCTCAATTTATTTCCCCATTCTTCTTCTAGCTCTCTTTTGAGATTCTTAATGCAATCATCCAGGTAAGCCTTCTGAAAGGGAGACCAACTTAAGTCTGCCTTTGTGGCTTCATCTGGGATTGTTTTCATAATGTCAGGATCTGGGGACTGTTCTATTTTTTCTCCGTAAAAAGCTTTCTATGGTGAGAGCTCTCTTCTTCTTCTTGCTCATGATTTAAAGTTGGGATATTGGTCAAAAGCAGAGAAAACTGCAACAATTTGTATTTGCCCTGGGGCAGTTTGCCGAGTTGACTTCTGGTCTGAGGCTTGTCTGGCTAGATTCGCACTAGGACCACGTTTTCAGCTGCTCTTGATCCACCCTTTACCAAAGGCAGATCTGCCAAAGCGCCTGCCCGCAAGCAGAGCAAAGTGGCCCAGGCGTCTCCCAGGGGCTTCCTGGGTGCCTAAAATCCGCCCCTCTATTGCAGCCCTGACTTCCGCCCCAGCTGGAGTCTGATTGTGACCAGCAGCCAATTTCCCCTGAGGCTAACCTTCTCTGGAGTTCTTTCAAGGTAGATTTTTGATAGAAGTGGGTTGTAGTCCAAATGTTTGGCGGGCCCCTCACTCACAAACCAGTCGGAAGGCTCACTTTGTATGGGTTTGAGGGAAGGTCCCAGGAGTTCACAGAGAAAGCTGTCTGCAGTTCGCCATCTTGGCTCCGCCGCCATATATGATTTTTGTAAAGAAAAATACCTAGCAGATAGTAGGCACTATATGAATGTTAGCTGTTATTATTGTTTTATGTATATATATATATATAAACTCCTATTTGGAATCCCCCTATGAATTATTTATTCTGGTTATCAAATTTATTTACATGTTTTACTCTAAACATATACTATTTCCCTTCTAAGCTCATATTATGATATCTATTGTTATTTGAGGCTCTAACTATAATTTCATTAGCATAGTGAATCCCAGAGAGGAAATCTCTTTAAAGATGTACATCTGTACTTACCCTACAATTTACCATCTTACAGAGCTGGCCAAAGCACTGAGAGGTTAAGTACCTAGAGTCACACAGTCAATATGTGTCAGCATCTGAGCTTGTATCTTATAATTTCTGACACAGGAAGCTTTGTGCTATAAAAATAACTTCCCAGAAGCAAGGTTGTGTAACCTTTTCCTACTTTAGCATACGAGATAAAACCCATTTTGTCCTTTAATTTCCTTTCTTTGTATACTTGTCCTAACCTCTGTCACTTTTACATAATCATAAACTCTAAGAAAACGTTATCTGAATTATAAAATGATAATACACATTTCTACAATTAGCCCAAGAATAATCACTCATGCTTTTCTAGTCATACTTAGTTAATTAGTCAAAAGTTAATAATTTCAACATCAAATTTCCAATAGAGCCTCTCTATATAGAATTCAGTCTATCAAGTCACTGTAGCAAATACTCTTTAAGAGCCTATATAAGAATGAATTTAATGCATTCTCTTTTTCGAACTCATTCCATTCTGCGATTGGTCCATTTCTCTATTGCTGAGTTTTATATCAGCTAATATTCAATGACCAAGTTCTTTATCTATTTAGTTTGCATAAGTAAGTAGCATATAATGATACCTCTCTGTTTTCTATTATATCATCTCAAAAAATCTCCTTTATTTTTTTTGTTATGTATATAACTCAGATGGAGGTACCATAAGCTTAAGACATGAGGAAATAGTGACTCATATTTGTATAATATTAGCCTTTGATCTTTGCTTCAAGCTTATAACAAAGATTGCATCTACATTTTCACAATTTTAAGTGATAATCTATTGCCCTAGGCATTATTCAAAATGGCTGCCTAGTCAAAATTCTCTTACCTCACACTCCTTGAAAATTTATTCTCAGTGATTTCAATTCTGTCCATTTGTGTTAATATTATGCTATGTTCTATCCTTCCAGTGTGCCTTCTGGAACTGTATTGTATTGCAAAAATAATTGCTTTTCATGTTCAACATATATTCTCCCTGGGAATTATTTTATATTTAATTTTGTAAGCTACTAAAATCATTATATCCCATGAACTAAAGAAGGAATAGAACTTGGTTTTGCTTCTCTGTTCTTTATTTGTTTAAATTTTAAACATTTTTATTTAAAATTTAGAATTTCAAATTCTGTCCTTCACTCCTTCCACCTCTTCTCCTCTCCTTGAGATGGTTAGCAATAAAATATGAATTAAACATGTAAGATTAATAAAATATTTCCACATTTATAATTTTGTACAAGGACACTTAAAAATGTGAGAAAGTGAAAAATAGCATGCTTTGGTGTACATTAAGATAATATCAGTTCTTCCTCTGTAGGTGGATAATATGCTTCATTATAAGTCCTTTGGAATTGCCTTGGATCATTGCATTGCTAAGAATAGTTAAATCATTCACAGTTTTTCATTTAAAAATATTGCTGTTATTATGTACAATGTTATCCTGGTTCTGATCACTTCCCTACAGATCATTCCTTGTAAGTCTATGTTTTTTAGAAATCATTCATTTTGTCATTTCTTATATACCACAATAATATTCCAATATACTCATAAACCACAGCTCATTTAGCCATTCCCCACATAAGTATTCCTTGATTTCCAATACTTAATCACCACAAAAAGAGCTGATATATGTATACACACACACACACATTATACATATATATATATATTACGGCTTTTTCCATGCTTTTTTTTTGAAAATGGAATAATAACTCACTGTTGGTAGAGTTGTGAATTGATACAGCCATTCTGAAGAGCAATTTTGAATTATGCCTAAAGGAGTATAAGACTATACATATCCTTGGCTCAGCAATACCAGTGCTAGGTTTATACCCCTAAGACATTCTTAAGAAAAAAAAGGAATATAACTCTTAAATGATCTAGAACAACTTCTTATTTTGCCAGTGATGAAATAATAGCTTGAAAAAAAACCTATTGCTTCCTCTTTTTCCCTACGCAAAAATGTAATGTCCTTGAATAAAGGGACGATTTTTTTGTGTTCTTCGTATTTAGTGAAGTGCTTGGTACCTAGTAGTGTCTTAATATAGGTTTGTTGAATTAAATTAATTGAAAAAAATGAGTCTTGGAAAGGTTAAGTTAATTACTTAAAGTCATACACTAAATGGAAAAACTAAGTCTTGAACTGAGGTCCTCTTAGTTATACTCTAATACTTTTTCTAGTGCATCCTGATGCTCTTTGTGCATTCATCATTTAATCCAGAAATAAGGCTATTTAACTTCTGAGGAGCTAATCCCCCTCTCTCCAAGAATTATGGGGTTAAAACCCCATTTATACTTTTCTTTCTTTTTATACTTTTGTTCTTCTTTAACTGCATTTTAAAGGATACCATTCTCCATGCTATATCACTTTCTTTGATGGAGCATCAACCTGTAGTCTGGAGAGTCAAGTCTAGTGGTAGAAAGAAATTTCTTGGAGTTTTAGGACTTTCTGTGTCAAGGAAAATTACAGGCTGATTCTCATTTATTTCCTTCTATTCATTAATTATAGTTTTTAGTTCACATCTGACATCCTTCTTCATGAAATTCCTTTGATGATTTTTATCTCATTTTACTCCTCTTGAAGACCAGCTGACTTCTTAGCAAGTTGGGCTTTCCCTTTCATCTACAAAATAACCAACCTTCAAAATACTGTTGAGTATAGGAGACATTTAGCTCGTGAGAATGCTATAGGAATAACATTTTTTGGAAGTAACAAGGCACAGAATTATTCTAGAATTTGTACTGTTTTCTAGATGGCTTTTGAGTGCAATTAAAAACCACAATTTCATATTCATTTTGGGACCAGATTATTTTAGAAGCTGATTTTATTTAGCACAAGCTTGTGACATTTAAGATGAATTGATTTATCTTTGTAAATTCTTTCCTAATTTATACCCAGTGGACAGGACATTTTCTGTATAGGACACATGTCTCAGGCTCCTTGCCTTCTCTTTTCTGACAGCTATCTGACCAATTCATTTTCAGATTGTGATGCAAAATCTATCTTTATAAATTATCCTACTGAGTTGGAGGAATGATATGAGATACTGCTTTATTAAAACTAGTTTCCCCTTTGACTCTGGATCTATATCTCCAGTGAACACTATATTCATATGCTACTAAGGCTTTTAAGGATTTTTTTTAAGAGAGAAAAGAATTATTAATGGAATTTTTAAATAAGATGAAATAGCAAGAGTATTAAATATAGAGTTAGAGAATTTGCGTTTCAATCTTAGTTCTATTGCTTACTACCTGTGTGAAAGACAAATAACTTATCTCTAGATCTCCATTTTCTCACCTATAAAATGAGGGTTTGGATTAAGTAATCATTGAGCTTCCTTACAGCTCTAAATCCTGTGATGTTATACTTCTATATGTAAATACATTTCTCTGAAGAATTATTTTCTGCGTCTAAAGTAATTTCTTCATATTGCTACCTGTATCAAATTTCTTAATGCAGCATCACTATTGTTAATTAGATTGGAAGCTCTCTTAACTTGATTTTACACTCCTTAAAGGTGGAGATTAAATCTTGACATTCCTTTTATTAATACATGTGCATATGGTAAGCCTTCAACCAGTATGTATTGATTGACTTGTCCACATAATAAAACAATACTTTTTAATATTGTACCATTTTGTGCAATGATTCCATAAGCAAGAAGAGAAAATACTAGGGAATCATCTTGTAGGATATTGTTGGATACTAACATCATCTATATCATTGTCAATTGATTTAAAGCTATTATTTTCTTTTTATATTGCCTAGATTTCCTCTGTATCTCATTTTCTTTTCTTCCACAAAACAAAAAAAATAATTAAAGCAAAAAAGAGTAGGCAGAGAACAAAATCAACAAAATCTAAACAATAGATTAAAAAATAGGATATAATATTCAGTGTTCCATATCTGTGGATCCCATATGTCTGAAAAAAAAATGTGTCTGGAGCTGTCCTTTTTAGCTTCCCTTTGGGGTGAAGGTGATTTTTTTGGTGACTTTATAACCATTCATATCATTTTGAAACACACAATGACTGATTTCTAATTAAGAAAATTTGACTTAAAATTAGAGTGACTTCTGGTTGTTAAATGCATGCATCAGTAAGGTTGAACATTTAGTAGTCATATGGATTTTTTTTTAAGTATCAAGATACATCTTAAGCTTCCTTTTGAACCATTATACCTAATGACTAGACATGCTAATCTACAGTTATGCACTATAGATTTAGATTCAATATTTACCCCAGGCAGCAGCTCTCTTCCCAGAATAGCTAAAGTTATGAAAAAGGCGAGAATCTGTTAATATAAATATACTAATACTTCCATGTACTAGACATGTTAAAATACCACGACAAACTGGAATACTATCTCCTATGATGGGCATAGCCCAGGACCCTGAACTAAAGTAAGAAGTTTATAAATAGAAATTCTACTTTTTAACTATTTCAAACCACCATCTTGGGAATTAACTCTTGTGGAGATATAGCCTGGCAACTGTTCCTGTTGGCACTGTTGCCACATATGTGTGGCAAGAATTTTTCACCAAAGTCCTTGGTACATTTAAATCTAGATCAAAGCCAGAAATGATGTAATTTTATCAATGAAAATTATACAAAAAAGAGATACTATCATCCTGTGTTTTGTGGTGTACCCTAGGAACCATGAGATCTTTCCATGCATCTTGAAACTAAAATCCCCTAAGTGTATCTCTTCCTATAAGAAGGTGATCTCCTTGAGAACAATGCCTTAGTGCTTAAGGCAGTGCCTTTTCCATAATAATCACTTGAGAAATTCTTGCTTTATTTATTCAATCAATCAATATTTGTTTAAAAGGTAATTTGTGATATTTTAAGTGCTGGGGTTAGCAATTCAATATGTTCCCAAGAAGTTCACAATCTAATGGATTCATTTATTCCTTCTTTCATAGCTGGCCCTTATATTAATCAGTTCTCAAGAGGCGCAAAAAGGAGAAGTGAATAATGATGAATTTCAATTCAGGAAGACCAGAATTCAAATTATGTCTCAGATACTCTCAAGTTGTGTTACTGTGGACAAATCATTTAACTTCTCCAAGGTTCACTTTCTTTGTCTTAAAGTGAAAATCATAAGAGCAGCTACCCAGAATTGTTGTGAATCAAATGAGACAACATATGCAAAGCACTTTTCAGATTTCAAATCATTATATAAATACTAGGTATATAGCATCATCATCTTTATCACTACCACCAATATCATTATTGTTTTTGTTGTTTTTCCATCATTCTCAGAGAGGGCCATGACATCAGGGAGGTGATGCCATGACTTTCAAATAAATTGGATTTAAGTAAGGGAGGACTGTGAAGAGTCAATAGTCTTATTTTCTCTTCCAGTGTTAGCTGTGTCCTATGGCAAGATATAGATCATTAAAATTGTAGATGGCTCTGAATAAAGTGGGAGACCTTGACCTTTTTAAGCTATGTTATTTAATAGATCTCAGCTTGACTGAGGCAGTGATTAAAGTTGTGAAAGAAATAAAACAGAGAATGTCTTCTTTTACATAGTAAAATAATGTCCAGTCTAGGAAGGAAACATTCTTGGGGATTCTGGCCAAAACAGAAGCAATTACTATTTATAATTCATTTGGAACCAATCAGGGCCCAAACATTAAACAATTAGAGCTTGGCCTGAGACCTATTTTTGGCCAATCAATGAGAGCTAGAATCTTTTGGATTTAAGGCATGGTTCTTAAAAAAAAGAAATCTAGCCTACAAATCCTGAGATATCTTGGGAGGTTTCAGTGATCAAAATGTATCTTCTTTTAGGCAAAACAATTATAGGTAAGGGTATTATACTTTATTTGGACAGAGAAAAGGGAAGGAAAAAAGGAAAGAAAAAGAAAAAAGGAAGAAAGAAAGAAAGAGAGAGAGAAAGAAAGAAAGAAAAAGTAGAGACAAAGAGAGAAAGAAAAAAGAGAGAAAGAGAGAGAAAGAGAAGGAAAGAAAGAAAAGAGAAAGAAGGAAAAAAGAAAGAAAGAAAAACTAAAGGAAGGAAGGAAGGAAGAGAGAAAGAGAAAGAGGGAAGGAGTGAGGGAGAGAAGAAGGGAAGAAGGAAGGAGAGAGAAAAATAATGAAAAGAAAGAGATAGTGGAAAGGAGGAAGGGAGGAAGAAAGAAGAAAAGGAGAGGAAAGGAGAGGAGAGGAGAGAAGAAGAGAAAATTAAGCTGTGCTGGGTCACCAATTGGGCAGAGTACAACTAATACTACTGACAGAGTAGAACTGCAATTTAGTACTACAATTTAATAGTACTACTATTACTGCTACTATTTTCTCTTCCTTCCTTCCTTCCTTCCTTCCTTCCTTCCTTCCTTCCTTCCTTCCTTCTTTTTTTCTTTCCATTAATTTTGTCAATATATCATCATGTATAGAGCTATCTTTGGAGTTTGGCAGAAATATATTTAAGTTTCTGAAACTTATTTTCAGAGTAGTTACAAAGGTGCTTTGGAAAATGGGGTTTCATCAGGTAGGTCCCTTTACTTGTGCTAAATACATGCACACACAGTTATATACACATATATACATGTTTTCCTGACTATGTATATATAGACACACACATTAATTATACATATATGATATATGCAAATGCAAAGGCATATGTGATACACACATGTAACACACACATTCATTCTATATCTGGTCCATTTCTTCATTCTTCTTCTCTGGTTTGATTTTGAAGCCAGCAGCGGAATATTCTGAATATCAAATGGTGCTGGTTCTCCAGTCCATTTTTTTTGAATCTGCTCATGCTCTGGAGACCAGAGAATTATCAGAACTTTCATATTTGGCTGGAAAATGGAAGAGTCTATTCCTTACCAAATAGAGGGATTGATGGGGAAAAGGGAGGTTTAGCAATAATTTACTTAAGCAAATGGTTCCATAATGATCTCCTTTTTTCATAATCCATCACTTTTCTGTTTGAAAGAGCGTTACTGAAAATTGCTATCATAAAAGCAATATTTGATTTTCCCCATGTTCTCCATTCATAATGAAGTGGTTGCAAAATGCTAGGATCGGGATAATTTTGTAATGAAGAAAAAAAATCCCATGGGGCATTCTCTCCCATCTGTAATTCTTTTGCAAATGTCTATTTTGCATGAAAAACAACATCTTTGTAAGGCAAGCAAAACTGTACTAAATGCCCAGCTATATTCCATAAAATCAAATGCCAAGAAAGGAAAAGAAGGGAGTAAAATCAAATGAACACTGAAACTGGACCATTTCTTTTTGAAAATAAATGAACAAACTGTGTAAAATAAAGGAGTACCTACACACATAGATATCTGTTGCTTGTACCACAGAGTTAATTCAACAGCAATTGGTATGTGGGTTTACATTTGCTTAACTAGAGAATTTAAACATAGGTGTCTCAGATGGTCTTTTATAATGAGGATTTATATATGCTTAAAATTAAGTGTACATTTTAATTGGGTATTGAGTTTCTGGAAGATGTCCTAAGTACTGATTTTGGAAGAAACAACACATAGCTTAAAATCAAGTGAGAAAGCAAAAAAATAAAAAAAAATGGACAAAATTGATATATCATTTCTTTATTTCCCAAGCAACATTCCCTGGCTTCTCTGCTGAACTTTTCTAACTAAACCTGAGTTAAATTTTAAGGGCTCTCATTTCTGTCATAAAATATGTGGTAAAATAAATTTAATTAATTCTCTTCCAAAAGAAACAGTCAGAAGGCCTGGGAAGGAAGTATTCAGTGAAGTGATGGAATTATCTGAGGGCAGTTGACAGGTATATGATAAAGTATGGATAAAGTTCATTAAAATAGGCTCTCAAGCATGAAGTAACTATCTTGAAATTTACCTAAGAAAATTAAACAATAATAATGACCTACTTTTACATGCTGCTTTGTTTTATTTATTTTTACATTTTATAGCTCATGTATTTTAAATTTTGTATGTCTTTTGTTTTTTACATAACCTGAATTTTCTGATGTATCCCTCTCTCCATAACCCCTCAGAGTACTATTCATTGGAATAAAGAATAAAAAATATAGGAAAATGTTCAATAAAATTAACATGTTCAAAAAAGTCTGACTCTATGCAGTGTTTTGCAAAATTGTCTCTCATCTCTACACAACATGGGGGAGGTATTTCAGGTCACTTGTAACTTTAAAAAAAACACTTTAACATCTCAGTCATTTCATTCATATCATTTTACATCATATTTATATCATATCAAAACATTCAAAATTTTTGCTGAAGTTTGGTTTTTAATATAATAAACCAGAAAGGGAGTTATTACTCTTATCTGAAAACACTGGTGTTTAACTGAGTTGGTTTTCAATTATTTCATTTGACCTCTATGACAATTATGAAAGAAAAATTATTATGTACATTTGGAAAAGAAGGTGCTGAGAACAAATACATTATGTCACTTTCCTATTGTTAAATGACAATGTAGGACTCGAGCCATATCTTAGATTCTAGCTTCAGGTGCTCAAAGTCATTGTTCCCTTTGTGAATCCTGCAACTTTCTTTATAGATGCTCTATGTAAACATTTATACTATTTGAATTGTACCATAAATATTTCTTAATGTATCTTACAATCACTATAAAATGGTAAGTTTTTCAGTAGCAGGAGCTATGGATTTTTTGTGTGTAATATTTGCATTCACCAGTGCCTGATATATAATATCTAATTGCATCAAATAATCGTAATATGTTTTTCAGAAGTCTGATTTTCAAAAAAACAAGAGAGAGCTATTTATTCCATATAAAACACTGGCTTTATAAATGGGTTCTAGAGCTTTGGTGAATCATTCATATATTCTCATTGTTTTCCACTTGAATTCAATTTGTTGAAGTAAAATTTGCATCTAGGAATTCATCAAGTTTTGAAGAGGACCATGAAGATTTTTTTCAGATTACATGATGTCATTCTTTGCAAATACCCAGAGACCATGTTAATTTGTTAGAATTGTTCGAAGTACAACATGTATGCATGTCTGTGAATTAAGTTCACCATTTTAAATGTCAGGGAGGCAGATCCTAGATGATGGAGAAAAGGAAGTTACTCACTAAAACTTTCCCCCAAACCCCTCTGAATAACTTTAAATAATACCATAAAATAATTCCTGAAAAGGGAGAATACATAAAAGAACAGGATGAAATATTTTTCCAGTCTCAAACAACATAGAAAATCAGCAGGAAAGGTCTATAGCAACTGGGAGCAGAACACTGTTACTTTGTCCATACTCAGATCCAAGTTGCAGTCCTGGATGTCAGTCCCAAGGTGAGGAAGAGCATCAGTATATCAGATCTTGTAGCCACAATGGAGCCAGAAACTTCATCACAATTCCATGGAAGAAAAGAATGTTTATGATCATTCACAGACCAGAGCACAGGAGAGAAGTGTAGTTAATACATTTCTCCTTGGATCATTCTGCATTGGAAGAATTGAAAACTTACAAGTCTCTAAAAGGATCTCTGAATGCAGCTGTTTAAAACCTCTGAAGCTTGCAACAATACATCCTCCATCCTGGAAGCAGAGCTCTATTTTAACAAAAAGTTAAAAGTAAAAAAAATAATAGACTGGAAAAAATGAGCAAACCAGAAGAAAAAAAAATTCTTTTTTTTTTTTATAAAGCTTTTTATTTACAAAACATATGAGTGATTTTTCTACATTGACCTTTGAAAAAACTTTTTTCCCAAGATTTTCCCTTCTTCCCCCTACCCCCACCCCTAGATGACAGGTAATCTAATACATGCTAAATAGGATAAATTATATGACAAATACAATATATGTATACATATCTATACAGTTATCTTACTGCACAAGAAACATCAGATCTAGAAAGAGAAGAAGAAAAAACAACCTAAGAAGGAAAACAAAATGCATGGAAATATTCACAAAAAGCATTAAAATGCTGTGTTGTGGTTCACACTCAGTTCCCACAGGCCTCTCTCTGGATGTATATGACTATCTTCATCGCGGAACAACTGGTTTGAATCACATCATTGTTGAAGAGAACCATGTCCATCAAAATTGATCATCGTATAGTCTTGTTGCTGTGTATAATGTTCTCCTGGTTCTGCTGATTTCACTCAGCATCAGTTCATGCAAGTCTCTCCAGGCCTCTCTGAAATCGTCCTGTTGGTCATTTCTTACAGAACAATAATATTCCATAACATTCATATACCATAATTTATTCACCTGTTCTCCAATTGATGGGCATCGTTTCTATTTCCAGTTTCTTGCCACTACAAAAAGGGCTGCCGCAAACATTTTTGCACATGTGGGTCCCTTTCCCTCCTTTAAAATCTCTTTGGGATATAGGCCCAGTAGAAACAATGCTGGGTCAAATGGTATGCACAGTTTGATAACTTTTTGAGCATAGTTTCAAACTGCTCTCCAGAATGGTTGGATCCATTCACAGTTCCACCAGCAATGTATCAGTGTCCCAGTTTTCCCACATCCCCTCCAACAGTTATCATTATCATTTCCTGTCATTTTACCCAATCTGATAGGTGTGTAGTGGTATCTCAGAGTTGTCTTAATTTGCATTTCTCTGATCAATAGTGACTTGGAGCACCTTTTCATGTGACTACAAATAGTTTTAATTTCATCCTCTGAAAATTGTCTGTTCATATCCTTTGACTATTTATTGATTGGAGAATGGCTTGAATTCTTATATATTTGAGTCAATTCTCTATATATTTTAGAAATGAGGCCTTTATCAGAACCTTTGGATGTAAAAATATTTTCCCAGTTTACTGCTACCCTTCTAATCTTGTCTGCATTCATTTTGTTTGTACAAAAACTTTTTTAACTTGATATAGTCAAACGTATCTATTTTGTGATTAATGATGACCTCTAGTTCTTCTTTGGTCACAAATTCCTTCCCCCTCCACAGGTCTGAGAGGTAAACCATCCTACATTGTTCTAATTTGTTTATAATATCATTCTTTATGCCTAGATCATGAATCCATTTTGACCTTATCTTAGTATATGGTGTTAGGTGTGGGTCAATGCCTAATTTCTTCCATACTAGTTTCCAATTATCCCAGCAGTTTTTGTCAAATAGTGA